>JAVQKI010474312.1:0-5000 GCA_036025975.1 Nematalosa erebi | reverse complement strand
TGTGTGTGTGTGTGTGTGTGTGTGTGTGTGTGCCTGTGTGTGAGTGAGTGAGTGAGTGAGTGTGCAGCAGCAGGCAGTTGGCTCTTGGTGGTTTGTTACGCCAAACACAATAAAAGTTTATGAGCGTCAGTAAATATTAGGGACTCTGTGAGCCCAGGCTCTGGGACCATCATTTCATTTTTGTCCTCCAGTAAGTAAGACTCAGAATCCATGGCTCTTGTAGGTTGAAAAAGACAGCATAGGGAGAGAAAGAGAGAGAGACAGACAGACAGACAGACAGACACACAGACAGACACACAGACAGACAGACACATGTGGTGTGTGTATGAGCTGGTGCATGCCACTGTTGTTTTTCAAATGGACACTAGAGGGCACTAAAAGCTTAGGTCTTCCTAATAAACCGAGAGAACCTGCCTCTTGTCTTTATGAAATACATGATATACTGAAGTGTGTGTGTGTGTGTGTGTGTGCATGTTTTCCCTGTTCCCCAGTGGAGCCAGAGGTGAAGTATGTGGCTAACATGCATGGTAACGAGGCACTGGGCCGCGAGCTGCTCCTCTACCTGGCGCAGTACCTGTGCTCCGAGTACCTGCTGGGCAACGCCCGCGTACAGACACTGGTCAACAGCACCCGCATTCACCTGCTGCCCTCCATGAACCCTGATGGCTACGAGGTCGCCACCGCAGAGTCACAGACTGGCGCAGACATTGACTATGACGAGGTGAGCCACATTCCTAACATAACAGGTACATGCTGTATATTTGTGGAGAGCCTGCCAGATGCTAGCTCGTTTGTCTGCTAACTTCAGAGGATGGGTCTATTCGAAACTGTGAAGTTCAGTGGCTACCTGCTGCCTTATTGTCTTCACAGTCTTTCACTTGCTACAACAGACATGAAGGTACTGGATAAGGTACTGCAAATTTCAGAGGACCTTGCAAGATGGCTAAATTGAACACCACCTTCATCTTTCGTTTTATTTTTTGATGATTTTGAATGCACTTTTTGAATGATTCTAACATAATGATTGTAATAAGGTGATACTATTTAATTTCTTTAGCTAAAAAATGATTGCGAAATGAATTGTTGTATCCAACTTTAAAACCCTGATGTTTGTATGCTACAGGAGGGCAGGTATGAGGTCCACATGACAGGACGTGGTAACGGACAGAACATTGACCTCAACCGAAACTTTCCAGACTTGACCTCCATTGCCTACAGCCGGCGCCGTAACCGCTTCTATCGCACGGACCACATCCCCATCCCTGACGCCTACTGGTTTGGTAAGGTAGGAGTTAGTCATGGATGTACCACAACATCATATTCACCAACATGTATATATGTATATATATTCAGAAAATTCACATGGTTCAGTACACTTTTTAAAGTACATATAATTGACAGCTAAATAACAATAATTGTAGGAATGTATATAGATGTGTACTTCAATTTGACATTATTTTTATTGTAACATTGTAACGTTGTGTAGATTATTTGAAATTGAAATTAATATTGTGGACATGTCACTCATTTCAGATAAAGGAACGAGATGCCCGCAAACTGCTCTGTCTCACATAGATTTAATCTGTAATGTTTCAACCCTACTGGGTCTTCCTCAGACTTGAGTCGAGCATTCTGCTCTGCACCTCATTAGTGGGGATGTGCACGCTACTACTCTATAGGCATTTCAGATATATACAAGAGAGATTTGAATCTCTGTTTGCCAAAGGTAGGGGGATCTCACAGTGACTGATCAAAAATCAAGGCTGGGTAGTATTACACAGCATCATGTCAGATCTAATGACAGTAGACCATAGCAAATGCACCACGTGTTGTACCCGAAATTCACAAAGAACTAAGTACTGATAGACAATGTTATACAATGGCTATTTTTGTGTCTGTTTCAGCATGTTGGGTTTACCAGTATATTGGGAATATACTGTATGTGTGTGACTGTATTTTTACCCCACTAGAACCCATTTGCGCATGCATGTTTTCTGTGTGTGCGTGTTGGTGTGTGCGTGTGTGTGTGTATGTATGTGTGTGTGTGTTTGTCTGTGTGTGTGTGTGTGTGTGTGTAGACGGTGGCTCCTGAAACCTATGCTGTGATGAAGTGGATCCGCTCCATTCCCTTTGTGCTGTCAGCCAGCCTCCACGGTGGGGACCTGCTGGTGTCCTACCCCTTTGACCTGTCCAAACACCCCCAGGAGGAGAACCTCTACTCCCCCACACCAGACGACCAGGCAAGAGATGCGCACACACACACACACACACTTGCCCGTGCACACATGCATTTACACACTGATAAACAAGTGAACACACACACACACACATGCACTCAAACACTGACATAAACATACACACAGACCAATACACACTTACATATGCATCTAAGTATATACCCACCCACACTGACACACACACACACACACACTCACATAAATATTCATTCTGAGCCATTCTAGTCACACACACACACACACATACACACACACACACACACACACACACACACTCACACAAACATATACTCCACCTTCTCAGGTGTTTAAGCAGCTGGCCAGAGTGTATGCAGACTCCCACAGAACAATGACCAGCAACCAGACGGAACGATGTGGCAGCGACTTTGTCGACAAGGGCAGCATCGTTAATGGAGCCGAGTGGTACAGCATCAGAGGGGGTAACACCCAGTTTGTTTATTTATGGAAGGAAAACAAAAACAATACAACACACAGAATGAAAACAATGGCAGTAGATTCAGTGGGAAGATCCTGCTCCATGCTACATGTATTTGATTGCCTATTTGATCTGTGACATTTGCTTCAACCGTAGAGCTGGTTTTGACTTTGTGATGGTTGAATGAAAATGGATGCTTACTGTAGGTGTAACTTTTTAAATTCATATTGTCTTGTTCAACCCTATCTACAGGGATGGCAGACTTCAACTACCTGCACACAAACTGCTTTGAGCTGACGTTAGAGTTGGGCTGTGACAAGTTCCCCCATGAGGAACAGCTCTACAGCGGCTGGCAGGATAACAAGGAAGCATTGCTCAGCCTCCTGGAAGCTGTGAGATCATTTCCTGTCTCTCCCACCATAAGCAGTCGTTCTGTAGGATGAAGACAGTCATTGCTTTGTCTGGTTTGCCCCTCACTAAAAAGGGTCTATCTGGCAGACAAGTTGTAAACGGCATAGTTTCAACTTTCACACTAAATTTCCCAGTTCCAACTTTAAAGGCCGTTGAGTGCCATTCCATTGTACTTTTCCTTGAAGGAGGTTAGACAAAAAGACTTCTGTGTCTGGTAGGGAACTGCTAAATATGAATCTTCAGTTGTCTTGAACAAGACAAATCATTCAGAAGGACATCTTCTAATGGCTAAAGTTATTCATCTAAAATATTGGGTTATAGTCTAGGTGTTTCAATCCAGACCAGCGTGAAGAGTGAATCATTTGCACATCTGTTAAATGATATTGATTTCCAGTACGCTAATCGTAGTCCCCCTCTGTGGTTTATTTGGTGTATTGAAACCCCTATTTGAAAAGTTCAGATGCAAAACCAGCTTCCAGTCCACTTTCAGAAATGTGCAAAAAATAAATAGTTTGTTTTTCCAAGTAATTCATATAATATTGATATAAGTTAGAACTGATCATTAAGTTTGTAAAAGATTTGCAAAAATGACATCAATGTATGTCTGTACATGTATCAGAAATGCACCTCCCTCTACAGTTGTAATTGGCTGATAGATTGTTGTAAACCGTGACTGGTTCTTTAATGTGGACAATGTGTGCATCTCAGGTTCACCGTGGCATCAAGGGGATTGTAAAGGACGAGGATGGAAAGGGGATCAAAGGAGCGATCGTGTCTGTCAAAGGCATTCGACACGACATCACCACAGGCAATTCATCCACAGATATACAAAGACATCTCTGTTTCACAGACACATGGAAATCTTATGATAGCACAGTGACAATTGTGTTACTGATTACGTAGGAAATATTAAATGGTGAGGAGACTTCAAACACTGGTGTATGTGAATGTGTGTTTGTGTGTGCGTGTGTTTTGTGTTTCCCAGCCGAGAATGGAGACTACTGGAGGCTTCTGACTCCCGGGATCCACATTGTGACGGCATCGGCGCGGGGCTACACACGGGCCATGAAAAAAGTCTACCTGCCTGCACGCCTGGAGAAGGCTGGCCGTGTGGACTTCGTCCTGAAGAGGGCGGCAATCGACCCAGATGATGATGACTTCTTTCCCAGCATTCCCTCCATGGGCAACTACGAGCGCTTTGACCCCTACAACCAGTTTGCCCGCTATAATGTGCGGGATGTGTCAGAGGCAGGAATTGAGAGGCAGGAGAACCCGTGGTGGTGGTCTTACTTTGCCCGATCCACAGGCATGGCGCCTAACTGGCTGCTTAAGGTGGACTAGACCACTCCCTCTGGTGGCAGCTCCCAGTTATTACAAGGGCCTGAAACTCCATTACCTTTTTGTAAAGCTTTTTGCACTCCATGGTTTGTCACTTTGAGAAAAATGTAAAGTTTCACCTGAATGAAGTCTGAATGTTTGGATACATGAGGCACAGTCCACATCACCCATATGTTGGCACATATTCCTCCAGGTTGTATTGAATTGATTTGATACAAAAGGTTTACTGTCATACATATTTGTTGTGCTTGCTTGTTTTTTGTAATAAAAATGTTTTCACTTGTCAGTAAAGATATCAATTCTGTTTTGATTCTGTCAATTATATTGAAATGGTATATCGTAGTGGTTAGCTGTTAGTTTGAACTGCAGCATTGCAGCATTAGCTGTTCTATACACCTGTTCGTCAACCACAGCACAATACTGCAAATAACAGCAGCATTATAGGAAATTCTGAACAAATGGAACAGTACCACACTACAGAACTGCTCTTCCACACTATTATGATTTATAGCTCTTAAATCTACAGTCCTCTTTCTAAGTAAAAACAGACGTGATCCTACAGTAATGTCTAAAAATCT
>JAVQKI010474304.1:0-10472 GCA_036025975.1 Nematalosa erebi | reverse complement strand
TAAAGTGCCACAATTGTGGCTAAAATCCTGGACTGATGAAGGAATTAGCCTCCTTTCCCTCTCATTTAATGGAGTTTTAGATTTGTCTAACTCCCTCTTGTGGTCAGATGTCACTCTTTTTTCTGTCCTCTCCATCTTTTTTTCTTTTCTTTTTTCATTTTGATAATCATTTCTGTGGACTAATCTCAATTATCTTGATGTTGATAATTCTGTGTGTGATAGGCCCTTGGCTGATGAGAAAAAAAAAAAAACTGTTGCCACAGAAACAGTTGCCAGTGACCTTCCTTTCATATCAACGAAACTATTGATGCATTGCCATATATAGATGCAATGATATAGGCGGATATTTCTGGTATGCAGTGGGAGTAGAACAATTAATATCTTCTCAACATTATCTTCTAATCCTGTTTAACGGAGTGCTGTGTCCAATAGGAGTACAGTCTATTCACAGTCTTGGAGATTGTTGTTTTTTCCTGAACTGAGCAGGGTTCAAATGAGTGAGCTTGATGAGCTGTAGCAGGTAGAGGACTGCCTCTCAGGATGAGTCACAATGCTGTTGGCCATAAGGCCCCGCTTGTCCTCTGCTGGGTGGTGGAGATGACACATTGGTGTTTGTGGAGCAGCAGAAGCCCTTTGGCTCTGGCAGTCCCCAAGTTTCACTGCAAGGTGAAGAAGCGCTCTAGTTTCCAGTGGACTGGTTAAGGCCACGCACTGGTGTGTCACTGGACAATCTGGGCCTGACTCATGTTCTGGGGGGCCTTCAGTGTAGGACCAAAATAAAAAAAAAAAGTTTTCTTGTAGTGAGTTCTAGAGTAGCCTACAGTTTGAGCTGCTTTTTAGAGCAAGGATGTGCACCAGTGGCCCATAGACGTGTGCTGATGAGTGGCCTCTGTCAGGACAGTGGGACAGTAGTTCACAGCGGTGCCTGTGCCTCCCTTCCCCCAGCACTGAACAGGAGTGAGGTGACCTTTGTCAGCAAGTCTGGTGTTGTTTTTGTCATCTGCTTTTACACATGAGGGAAAGGAGATCCTGTAAGTAAAATTGAAGGTCACAGAACGAGACACAGATAAATCTAGATGCTATCTGTTAGAGGGTTATTCTTAACTCGTATCCGCCCAACCTAATTCTGTCTCTTTATTCTAAGGAAGAATGGAAGAAAGAAATCTGGCACCCCCCAAAAAAAAATTGTGTGACAGAAAAAGAGGCCAGTTCAGACCAAGCTGTCTGTCGAATGCTGTTGTATGCGTGTGTCCTGTGTTTGTGTGTGTGTGTGTGTGTGTGTGTGTGTGTGTGTGTGTGTGTGTGTGTTTGTATTTGTCAGTGGAGAGGAGGGGTGGTTGTACCAGCTCCACAAAGGCATTCAGCATCCAAAGGACTAATGTCGTATGACTCAGTTGCTGCGATGTGTATTTTCCTGCTGTGGAGATTGGTGGGTGTGGTCAGGAGAATTAAACGTAGCCTCTGCGTGCTTGCTTTGTCATTCTCCCGCCAGGCAGAGAGGTAATAACCTGCTTTAGTGAGGCAGGTGTGAGCGGCCCGGCAGGGGGGGCGAGCCCAGGGCAGTGCTGCTGTGCATGGCAAGCTGGCGTGTTCTGAGAGACTCTCCTCTTCCTCCTTAGTGTGGGCTGCTACGGAAAACGCTGGCATTTGGCAGTTGTCTGAGCTGGAGGGTAGCCAAGGCCTAGGGCTGGGTTGCATTCTTTGAATTGTCTAAGGGCACAGTTGGGCTGTGTTGGTATGTTGTGTGCTTAAAAGTGAATTTTTTTCAGTCGCTCAACAAGTTGGTCCCCAGGAAGCTAGACTACTACATTCACAAATCATGTGTGTGTATTTGTGTGTGTGCTTGTACTTGCCATGGATTAGGATTGTTCTGATGGATTTGAAATGCTTTCTTCATTTAATAAAATCAGTGCATTGATGGGAAAGTCAATTTGATGCCCATACAATACAGGCAGAGTACAGAGCAACGGAGGTCATTTATCTTCAGCCTTTCAACCAGTCCTTCCATGTAATTAATTCTATTTTTCCCTGGCCTGGGTTGACAGGGAGAAGAGCTCACAATACAGTTTGGCATGATTAGTCTTAATTATGGAGAACACTTGTTATTCAGACGTGGAGAGGACAGGCAGAAAGCCATTATGCTTTTTGTGCGGGTGGCCATATTTTCCATCACTGGCGTAGTTCAGTTATTGGGGCTATATTTAACCTCGGCCCTCTGTCTCCCCAGAGCATACTGTCCTGCTCTTTGGGACCCTTGAGTTGTGCCTGATCTTACTCTCACTAGGAAAGTGTTCACTTGTAGACATTTGGCACTGACCTAATGACACCCCCCTCCCCAAAGTATTATTTAACAAGCTCAAGCCAGAGAAGGCACTTTATATGATTGTACACTTTCCAATAACTCATTAAAATTGGTATTCTATTTCATAGGCATCCTTTATGTATGTATTCTTAGTAGTTTATATGTAGACCAGCTTAGCATATCACTGATTATTAACCAGCCCCTACCATTTATCCAGCACCAATTCTGAAACCATTGCAGCTCTGGAAGTTGAATATATAGCACACAATTCTGTAGTAATTACCAATCCAATATCACTCTCGATTGAATTAGAGCTCTTAATCTTTGGATGGATGAGTTGATATAGCTTTAGCTTGCCACTCAGTATTGATTCTCAGGAGAATCATTCAGCTGGCACAGAGTGACAGAATGACAAGCTGGATCTCGCAGGACTGCCACGCGCAGGGAGACTAGATTGGCGTCGGATTTGTTTGAGGGAGCATGTTTGTCGTGGATTTGCCTTCCAATTAAAAGGGCTGCCGGCCATTATGCTGTGGTTTCTCCTGACACTCCAACATATCAAGATCATTTAGTCTCTGCTGGAAGCACATTGGCGGGCACAGAGATTAGGCTAGATCACAGGACGTTTGGCTAATCTGCCGCTATGCTGGCGAGCCTGCTGAAAAGGCGCTAGCGCTTTGAAGTGTTGCACGAGCGCTAATCTTATGAGAGGCGTTTAGTTGCCCTCATGGCCACTTTGTGCTTCACCCTCCACTTCCTGGACATGATATCCCCCAGCCTCTCCACGGAGAGTGTGTTATCAGGTTAGTTGCCATGACGCTCACGAGAGCGGTGTGGTTCTCCAAGTCAGAGTGATAGATGACACTACTCTCTCTCCATCCTACGCTCTCACCACTCTCTCTCTCTCTCTCCCTCTCTCTCTCTCTCTCTCTCTCTTTCTTTCCCTCTCTGTCTTGGGAGGGGTCCTTACAATTAGGGTGTGCACAGCAAACAAGCAGCTGAGACAAGCTTTTCAGCTTGCTGTAGAGGGCCTAGGAAGGACAGGCTGTGTTTATTCAGAAAAAAATTCAGCCATGGTTGTGTGTGTGTGTGTATGTGTGTGTGTGTGTGTGTGTGTGTGTGTGTGTGTCCTTTTCCTCACAAACAATCTCCTCTCCACCAGTGTGAGAATCAGGCAGTGTGCAATGCAGGCAGCTCAGAAAGAGACGTCAGCTCAATGAGATTCCACATCTCCCCGCTCCCAGCGTGCTTTAGTGGGCGGCGGTGCGGAGGAGAACGCTTGACATGATCCTGATACGCCCGTCACTGCAGCACAAACACACAGACGCCACGATGCCAGGCTGGACGTGTCTGGATAACAGGCCTTAGTGGGCAAGGCGCACAAAAAATAATTATATATTTTATATGCCAGGGATACCAAAACTGCTTCACATCACCCCAATAATCCAATGCCTAGAGCACACAGAGACGGTTAGTCATTATCAGCACTCAGAAAATAATATGAAAAGATTTTTTCCCATCCCTGTAGCTTAGAATTTGAGCTAATATTTATAAGTAGCTATTAACTGTATGTCATACAAGTAAGGATGTATTGGTTTGTGCTTTAGAAAATGGAAACTAATAAGCTTGTAATTCATATTGCAAATGTCATCAGCCACTGCAACATCAATTTTTATCCTTTCTACCATGAGACATACCTCGTTCTATTGGTTGTTTTCTATCATTTTCTCGTGACCCATGTTTTTTTGGCTCTTGTCTTGTGTGATGCATGCTCTTTGTGTTGGGTCGGGTGGTCCTGGCTGCATTGGTAAGTTCTGGGTCAATACTCTGCTCCTGATGCAATGCAGACGAGGTAGGAACATTTGAACCCCATTTCACAGAAATAAAAGAAGCAGTGTGTACGCTACAGAAATAGATGCTTTATCACCACGTACTCCTGGATCTACGGTCGAGAGAGGATGTGGAAAGTATTAGTGTGTGTGTATGTGTGTGTGTGTGGGTGAGAGCAAGAGAGAAAGGTAAGGTTGGTAGTGAGAAACAAGTGAGCCATAGAGAGATAATCATCCTTAATGTTATTTTCTGTGTAATGCACTGTTAAAATGGCAGAACAACCTTCCATCCTCATTGAAGCTAAATAATATAGTCACTAAAGTAGTTGTAATCTAGCAGTTTTAATACGGCCTGTTTGGTTGGTAATGCGCTTCGCCTGAATCATGTGACTGACTGCTGTTGTTCTCTTTTATTAGGTTTACGCCCCATCTTCCGTATCATTTTATGCTTCTGAAACACATGCATGGCTCACACCTTAATCCTATTCAGTCCAGACTGTGACACAAAAGACTCTTACAGAAAGGGAATCAGTGTGTGGCCACCGCCTCACATCTTATCAATGGCAGCTGGAATGGCTTGCTGCTCTAATTGTAATGTTTAAAACACAACCCGCTTGTTAGTGGCAAACTCTAGCAATGCCATATTTTTCTTCCAGAAAGCTCCCCTGTGAGATATGGCAGGGAGATCAATTCAACTTTCTCTCCGTGCTTATTGACAAACTCGGCATCAGCACTAGACGCTACTGCATAAAATGGTTGTTTTTTTTTAAGGACTGCCAACGTTTCTCAAGTTGCAGTCCCTAAAATATGATTCTTATTATTCAGATATTATATTTTGTGTAAATCCCTTTTGAGAATACTGGTAATAAAAAAGAAAACCACTGTGATGCTGAATGGGATATTCTTTGTGTCGATCCACCCCCTAATAGGGTGTGAGACAAGATGTGTGGATCCTATTGAAGAATAATGAATAGCACCATAGGCCAAGCACAATGAGACACCCCCCCCACCACCACCACCCCAGCAGCATGTCTGAGCATGCATCCCTCCCCGAGATCTCCTTTAGACACCATCACTTTCACAGGTCTTTGGAGATGTGCTTTAGTTTGTAGCATAGGCTGAGGCAGAGTATAATCAAAAGAGGAGTGAGTCTTAGGCATAGAGAGGCGCTAACACTGGCCAAGGGCAAACGCATGGGATGCTGGATTCTTTGTTCAACTATTTGTCTGACGCATGGTAACCACGGTAACCCATTATTTTTTTTGCAATGGGCCACTCTCCAGTCTGCATGCCTCTTAATCGATGTCTTCCTCTCTCTCTCCTCGCCCTGGCCGCCTCCCTCCGAAGATGTCTATGCGGGAGGTGGGTGATTTTCCTTTCTTATTTTCCTCCTCGCTCTCGCTCCCTTTCACTCTTTCTCTCTTCCCTCTATCGTGTCTTCTCTCTTTCTGTTGCTTTCCCTCTCTTCCTCTCTCTCTCCCTCTTTCCATTACCCTTCCACCTCCTTCTCTCTCCCTCATGTTTCAAACTGATTCTTGGGAGGGGGCTGTGTGTATGTGTCTCCTGCGGGCCTGGACAATGGTAAGTGGGGCTCTGATGGCCATCTGGGATCCTGGTGTGGAGTACAAGGTATAAAAGCTCATTTGGTTGTTGTCCTGCTTAAGCGGTTTACTGAAGGCCCGGTTGAACACTGAGCAGGTGGGAGTGAGTTTGCCCATTACCCAGGCCATTAAACCCAACCGAGGCTGCTCCCACACTATTACCACATCCAAAAGGTAAAGAATGTAGCCGGAGCAACCACATAGGAATATGCAACAGCCGCCCTCGTAAGAGAGGCATGGATGCGCACATATGTGCATGCACACACAAGGCAACATTGTCACACACACACACACACACATACACACATATACAAGGGTGTACACATGCACACACTGCCTCACACTCTCTATCTCACACACTCACACACACATGCACAATATGTGCATGCACATATATGTGCGCACCCAAGTGAATACATGTAAACTGTAAAACATGCAATTGAAAATCAGGACACATATACACTCAGAGACAAAGAAAGGCTGTCGATTTCCCCCAAATTGCCTTGTGTGCTCGGGGGACAGAGGGTAAGTACTCTGGACAAATCCTATTCTATGTTTCCAAACGATTTCTCCAATGCACAGGATAGCCCAACGGCAGGTAAAATACTGGTCCCATTATAATTCATTCCTCTTGAGGTCTTGTATTATTTTCATAAAAAGGGGGAAAAACGTGGCGCGGAAAGTGGTGTGTGCAGGTAATAGGGTAGCTGCTGGAGAAATGAGATGGGCTTTGCATGAGGCTAGCCGAAATGCTACATGCATTATAACTTCACTTTTTTGTTCTGTGGAAGAAGTTGAATGTGAAACACTTGCTGCCAAAGTGGTTATTGCCGGTAGTGAGAAATTAATTTTCATATAGCTTGGCAGACCTAATGGGAATATTTGGTCCCTTTATTTCTGTTAGAATGAATATCCCATTACAGAATGTGTCATATTTGTCTTTCCTGATGACTATGTCAAACTCTTTAGGGGAGGGGAGATGAGGGGAGGTTATGATAAGTTGGCGGACCGTTAGGCACCTGGGCTTCTAAAAACAATAATCACTGTCTCTCTCTACTTTTATTTTGGTCCAAATTTTTTTGTGCTTCATGTAACAGGCAAAGCATTGCAACCACACAGGTTGAGAGAATGCTTTCATAAACCTCCTCTCTCCTCTCTGACCCTACTCCTCCCCACTCCCCCCACACGCCCCTCACCTCAGTGCTGTGGGCATCACCACCCCGGGTGATGTCTGCGTGTCAGTGAGACAGAACAAACACACACCCTTTCCCATGATCCCTTTCTTTGTGCTGACTGTGCTCTTGTTTTCCCTCAAGGTCTTGCGCACCTGATGATGGCCGACCAAGGTATGGGTTTGCTTTCCTTTTCTTCCATCCCCCTCTCCCTCTCTGCCTCCATCACATGCCTCCATGTCTCGGTCCCCCCCCCCACCCCCCACCGCTGGTAGTAATGTCCCCGGGGAGCTGCTTTCTTTCCGACTTGGTGCTGATGAGTCGATGGATGGTTTGGTCTCTATCCTTTTATTGTTTTTTTGTTCCTTACCTCCCTCCTTCAGACAGCTGCTTTCATGGTCTTCTGTCGAATGTTTTTGTTTTTGCTTTGTTTTCTCTGCGTGTTCCTGTCATCTGCTGTTGAATGTCTTTCTCCTCGTGTCCCTGTGTGTTTGTGCTGAGGGAAGTGTGTCTCATTCACCGGTGGAGATGGAATGGCAGTGGTTTGCTTTCTGTTCCTCCTCCTTGCCTTGTCGGTGTGTTTGTGTCCCTACCTCCATTTTGTGCACTCTGCACCTTTTCTCCCATCCATATTGTAGCATGGCCCTCTCCTCTCCTCTCCTCTCCTCTCTTCTGTTCTCTGCTTTGCTCTGCTCGCTCCCTACCACTCTGGCCAATGCATGGTGTGGCTAATGAGACGGCTTGACATTTCCTTACTCTTTTAATCTTACATAAGGTCACAACTCTCACTGTTGCCTCTTTCCTCTTCTTTGTGTGCTCCTCCTCTCTGTCTTTCTGGAAATTCTCCTCACGGAACACACTCTGTCTATACCATAGGTAAAAGTAAAGGTACTTATATGTTTCTTTTTTATTCCTTCTAACACCTATATGACTGTAAGCTGCCCATGTATATATCCCTGTGCCTTTGGCTTTATACATGTGTGTGTGCCTTATGTGCTGATGGTCAATTGATTCTGTGGTTTACCTAAAACACATGAGAGGAGGACTGACAAAGGTAGGTGGGTCTCCATGGAAACATGAGCATTGGGTGTGTCTGTGAGCTGTCCCTGTTCTCCAGTCAACACCAATATAACACTATATGTGATTAGGCAGTTTAGGCCACTAGGCTTATTTATAAACCGGAATCTTCTGTGTGTGTTTTAATGGCTCTGAGCTGAGTACGCTCCCAGGCCTCCAGAAAAGGGAACACCCTCTCACAACAGCAGGTTAATTAGATCACACCAGTCTACCTAGGGATTTAAGTCACATTATAAGAATTTCCATGTCAGGTTGGATGTTTTTTTTCCCTGCCAGGTGCGTCGTTCCTAGATTTGCAATGAAAAAAAAAAACCTTCACATTGTGAAAGAAAGGTGTGAAGCGTTTTTCTTGTTAAATTGAATGTGGAGTTCACAAATAGTGCAGTTAGCATCGCACGCACACTGTCGCTCTTTGCAATGCTGTTGTGGTGCGGTGGGATGTGGCCAGCTCGTCTCGCACAAAAAAGGTAAGATTATCACACCACATGAGTTTCCCATGACAACCATTCGCCTCTGCTTGTCACTGCGGCAACGCTCAGGGGAGCCGCGGCTCACTGGGCCGAGCCGCTTTGCTCCCGCCCCGCTCCCGCCGTCGGCCAGAAGAGTGCCGTGACACAGGTGAGTACACGCCTGCAGCTCTCTCTCTCTCTCTCTCTCTTCTTTTTTCTCTCTCTCTGTGGCCTCCTGCATTCTTGTGCCCATCATTCGGGACCCCCTCCCCCTCCACCCCTCCGCCCCCCACCTGGCCCACGGCAGGCACTTCACACTGCATGGCATATGCATAAGCCCCCCGTGATGCACAAGCTGCAGCCCTAGGACTTGCTCACTCCCTCCTACATGTGTGTATTTCATGAGGGGAGGCTACCAGATATTGGGGAGCAGGTAGGTGCTGTGTATTCCATTCAGTGTCCGGGCTGTGTGTGTGTGTGTGTGTGTGTGTGTGTGGGTGTGTCTGTGTCTGTGTGTGTGTGTGTGTGTGTGTGTGTGTGTGTCTGAGAAGATTTGCTTGTTTGTTTTTCTTTGTCTTTTGCTGCTCAAGTGTGTGACAGCATGTCATCCCTGTGTTGTCAGGAGATGTTCTCAGAGGTATGTTTATTTTGTTTGTTTGTTTGTTTTGGTCCCCTCCATTCCCCTCCTCGGCTTCATCTGTCTCCAAAATGGAGTGAAATGGTCCATGTACCGTGTGAGCGCACCACTGTGGTTCCATCCAATGAATTTGTTTCACCTTCAGAGTCGATCTCTCTCTGTGATTTCGTTTTCTCTGTGTGTGTGTGTATGTGAGAGAGAGAGAGATGTGTATGATACACTTTCATCTTCGTGTTAATGAAGAACACATACTTTTTTCCATAATGGGGTAATAGATGCAAATGAGATGCTGCTCACATTTAGTAAACATTTGATGCTCATTTCTCACATTGGGGAGAAGAGGTACTCGTGAAATTATGAGCAGTTAAATGGATGTGCATTGCTTAATCCCCTCCAGCTTTAGCATAGCCTGCCAGAGACCACGCTTCCCTTAAAGCTGACAGAATAACGTCAAAGCCATTTCAGTTTTATGTCAAAGAATTTTCAGTTGCCGTAACATCTATTGAAGAAATGTTGAAAAATGACATACACCTCAAGCAAAGATGTGCCCTCATATGTTCAAAGACACTTAGGGTTAAAGTCATGTTTTTGTGCACGCTTAGAGCCTGATGTATTTTGTAGCCTTGTAAAATAGAAAGATAAAATATGGCATTGTTTCTTCATATTTTTGATGCTGTAAAAAGCCACTATTCATTATGCTGTGTTAGGATGGCTACTGCATATTTTAGGTAGAAACTACCCTTCACATAATAAAGGACGGTCACCTTGTCTTGTGGCAGTGCGCCTGTGAATTCACTGTATTAGTGAACCACACAAGACAAAAACAAATCTTTAAAATATGCAAAGCTATGCAGAGCCTTTCCCTCTTTGGCTTTCTCATCTTTTTATATGCCTCTTCTTCTCCTTCTTCTTTTTCTTCTTCATCTTGTTTTTATTCCTCGTCTTCTTACTCTATTGACGTTTGTTTGCGCACTTGTCCGATTCAGATGTGCAGATGAGTCCGTCGTTCCTTTAACTGTGGAGTGGAGAGGCAGAGGACAGAAGCTAAGCTGTGTTCCAGGGGTCTCTGGCTAGGGTCGGCTTCTGCTTCAGCTGAGGCGTTCTCTCAGTGACTGCCTGTGAGTGTGTGCAGGTGGGACGGTGCTTTTGCCAAATTCGAATACATTAAGCCTAATTGACATTCCGCGGTACAAGAAAGCTGGCAGTTTTATTATTTATAACTAATCTTCCTGATTGCAAAGCATGCACCTGTCTAAATGAAGATGGGTGTGTGTGTGTGTGTGTGGGGGGGGGGGGGTCGTTTGCCCATAACCACCACTCATTTACCCCTTGTCGGCTCCGTCAGGGTGCCACCATGAGATGCTTTGTTTTTATCCACCCAGCGTGGGGATTGGACCCCCGAGGC
>JAVQKI010474110.1:0-14603 GCA_036025975.1 Nematalosa erebi | reverse complement strand
CACCATAGTCCCAGGCAGCAATGGAAATACTCTAGTTGTTCCAGATCGCAGGAGAAGAGCATCCATAGAGGTAAGAGTCCATATACATTTATGTGCTGCCATGGTAATGTGCAATATTTGTTGGTATGCACATAGGTAAGACCTATTGATTTGCCTATTAAGATAGCTTAAACTATAAAAATTCGTTGTACTTGTAGCCACATGACAACATGTGATAACAACAGTAGAACAACACTGCTAAGTGTCAGTATTCCTCCCATTGCTATTGTTGCATAAATGTGTGGTAACATTACCTTAAATAGTCAATGCAGCAACGCTGGTGTCAATTTGGTTTCACTCAGCGCCATGAATGGACAGATCTATTAACTATGATTCCACTCATTTACTGTACCTTGTGAAATACCATCGCAGGTTAGGAGCTGTCCGTTGTGCTGAACCTCGCCTTCCTCTACAGTTGCCTTTCATTTGAAGTACAACTCTGGGTTGATTCGACACCTGCTGTGTCTCTGCACTTTGTTTGTACTGTCGTACCTTGTCATACTAGACAATTCATATTCTTATTCGCTCTTTAATGACAAAAAATTAAAATAAGAAATTGCCCTTGGAATTTTCAGTAACAATTTCGTAAACCACATGATGTCAGTGTTAGCCAAGTAAAAGGTGGAGGGCAAAGTCCTGCCCCCTTTTCCGGTTTTCTACGTCCTATACTTTCTGCACGAACAGTCTATGTGGCATGGAAGCCTCTCTTCGGAAATGTGTACTCCACTAACAAAAGCTTAAGTAAGCTATCTCGAGATACCATGCAAGTTAGTAATTTAACATAGCATTTCATAATACTGGCGTGGTGTAGAATAACTCGTTCAGGATGGAAAACTGGAAAACACGCAAATGGAATTTCCTGGACGTTGCGGTGTGCTTTGCTTTGTTGTTGTGCATCGGAGGACCAGTCTCTGCCCAGATACGATATACTGTTCCTGAGGAGGTGAAAAGAGGATCTGTTGTTGGAAATATTGCAAAGGATTTGGGGCTTGATACTGGATCTTTGCTGGAAAGGCGTTTCCGTATTGTTTCCGGATCAGATGACCCTCTTTTCGAGGTAAACCAGAACAATGGCGTCTTATCCGTGCATGGAAATATTGACAGGGAAGAACTATGTGATACAAGCAGCGCCTGTTTGACCACTTTAAAGGTTGTCGTCGAGAACCCGCTGGAAATTCATTATGTAGACGTAGAGATCACAGATGTAAATGACCACTCACCAAAATTCCGAGAGAACGAACAGCATTTTGACATGGGTGAGCAGACCATTGTAGGTACACGTTTTCAAGCACAGGGCGCACGGGATCCAGATGCGGGTATGAATTCTGTTCGATTGTATAAGCTTAACCAAAATGACTACTTTGATATTGAGACAAGGGAAAGACATGAAGAAAAAATACCATTTATTGTTTTGAGGAAAGCCCTGGACAGAGAGACACAAAGTACACACAAGCTTGTGCTGACAGCTATAGATGGGGGAAACCCTCCGAAATCAGGAATCTTAAACATTACAGTTACAGTGCTTGATTCAAATGACAATCGTCCCGTGTTCAGTCAGGAAACATATGCTGTTGACCTAAAAGAAAATGTCCCTGTCGGCACAACTGTAATTAAAATAAAGGCTACAGATTCAGATGAGGGTTCAAATGGCGAAATTGAATATGCTCTCGGCAGAAATTTAAATCGTAAGGTGTATGAAGTATTTCAGCTGGATAGTGTGACGGGTGAAATAAGAGTTAAAGGAAATGTGGATTATGAAGACACTCAAATATATAAATTAGACGTGGAAGCTTCAGATAAAGGACAGCCACCTTTAACTGTAGAATCCGGTCTCATCATAAAAATAATTGACGTAAATGACAACACACCAGATATTGAAGTTACTTCGGTTTCGAACATTGTTTCTGAAGATTCCAAACCGGGAACAGTTATCTCACTCATCAGTGTGACAGATAAAGACTCAGGCGATAATGGGAAAGTGACGTGTTCTCTACCAGACAATTTGCCATTTGAACTGAAGCCATCCTTTAAAAATAATATGTACTCTTTAGTGACTAAAGGACAGCTAGACAGGGAGGTGACATCACACTATGAAATAACAATAACAGCAACTGACTTTGGACTTCCTTCCTTGTCTATCACCAAAACTCTGAAAATAGAAATATCAGATGTCAACGATAACAGTCCACAATTTCCTAAAAATCCACTCGAGCTGTATCTAGAGGAAAATAATGCCCCTGGTGCCTCCATATTTTCTGTTACTGCATCTGACAAAGACTTGGATGAGAACGCCGCCATCACATATCACATGATAAGAACTGAGGAGATGCAGAATGATGTAGCCTCTTTTCTAAACATTAACGCAGATAATGGACATATTCATGCTTTGAAAAGCTTTGACTTTGAGAAGGTAAAAACTTTTCAGTTTCAGATTCTTGCAAAAGACTCGGGAAGTCCTCCTCTCAGCAGCAACGTTACAGTAAAAGTGTATATTCTTGATCAAAACGACAATCCACCTGTCATTCTATCACCTGTCAGCGCCAATGGCTCCGCAGAAGGTGCTGAGGAGATTCCACGCAATCTGAACGCAGGGAATCTTGTCACTAAGGTGAGAGCCTATGACGCAGACGTAGGCTACAATGGATGGTTACTATTCTCACTTCACGAAGTTACTGACCATACTCTCTTTGGACTAGACCGTTACACGGGACAGATACGAACGCTTCGATCCTTCACAGAGACAGATGAAGCGGCACATAAACTGACTGTAGTGGTCAAAGACAACGGAAATGTTTCACTGTCAGCTACAGCAACGGTAATCATCACTGTTGTTGAGCCAAAAGAAGCTTTTGCCGCTTCTGACGTCAAAAGCACAGTAAACAACGAAGATGAAAATGATGTCACATTTTATTTGATTATCACCCTGGGCTCAGTGTCAGTGCTCTTTATCGTCAGTATCATAGTGCTCATAGCCATGCAGTGTTCTAAATCTACAGACTACTCATCTAAATACTTACAAGACACAAACTATGACGGGACATTGTGCCACAGCATCCAATACAGATCTGGAGATAAACGGTACATGTTAGTTGGACCCAGAATGAGCATTGGGTCCACGATTGTACCTGGGAGTAATGGAAATACACTTGTTGTGCCAGATCGCCGGAGTAGAACTTCCCTAGAGGTAAGATATGACAGCCTTATGCGATAATACTGCGAATATGCAATGGTGATAGAAGTACCATAAAATCTGATAAAAGCACACACACACACACACACACACACACACCCACACGCACACAAATGACGCAATTTAACACTAAACTGACGTCACATTGGCAAATGCATCACATAGGTTTGCTTGAAGCTATGGTGGGTCTGGATGCATGTTCCAGTATTTTGGCTTAACATGTTATGAATTTTATCGAGAGTACAGCAACTTTTGAGAGGTTTGGTATTTCTTGTTTTAGACCGAGTGGTGTCAGTGTTACACAAGTAAAAGAGACCATGATCTGTTCTTCCTTGTTAGCTACGTGGAATAGGATAGCACACACATAAAGCCAGGGAGACTCGCTGTACGGTCTGGTAAGGACAGGCGTATCGTGTGTTCCGACGATTTCACATCATATTTAACGACGATGTGCTGGGATTACAGCATATATCTTGGAATTTATCAGTTATAAGTGAAGACATTTTATACAGCTAGGCAGCCTACTCTGCAACATTTGTGATGGGAGGCAAGGAACAAAGACGCGGACTGGAGTGCTGGCGGATTTTTCGACTGATGGCTTTATTGTCTTGCTTTGATCATATATCGGCACAGATACGGTATTCTATCCAAGAGGGGGTGAAGGAGGGATTCACCGTGGGAAATGTTGCTAAGGATCTGGGACTCGATACTAGTACACTGAAAGAGAGACGATTCCGTATTGTTTCTGGGTCTCAGGACGCACTGTTTCAGGTAAATCAGAACAATGGCGTCTTGTATGTGAGCAGTAACGTGGACCGTGAGGAGTTATGTGATAACGTAGTTTGTTTGATTAATCTAAAAATAGTTGTCGAAAACCCGCTTGAGATACATTATGTTGGAGTGGAAATTGCGGATGTAAATGATAACTCTCCTACCTTCCCAGAAAAAGAGCAACATTTTGAGATAGCGGAACATACAGCTCTCGGAACACGCTTCCAGCTACATGCTGCAAGAGACCCTGACACAGCCGTACATTCAGTGCGCAGTTACAAACTAAGCAGGGATGATAATTTTGAAATAGATTTCAGGAAGAGCGATGAAGATAACATACCGTTTTTAGTGTTGAAAAAGCCTCTGGACAGAGAGATTAAAGATACCCATCGACTGCTACTAACAGCAATAGATGGTGGAAATCCACCAAAGTCTGGAAGCCTTAATATAACCGTTATTGTCCTAGACTCGAATGATAACCGTCCAGTTTTTAGCCAAGACACATATGTAGTCACAATAAAAGAAAATACTGCACCTGGAACCATAATACTTAGAGTTAATGCTACGGATGTAGATGAAGGCTTGAATGGGGAAGTTGAATATAACCTCGGAAAAACCCTGAAACGTAAAGTTTATGACATTTTCCAACTAGATAAAATAGCAGGAGAAATATCAGTGAAAGGACAAGTAGACTTCGAAGATACAGAAGTATTTAAACTCGACGTACAGGCCACAGATAAAGGGCAGCCTCCTTTGGCAGCCGAGAGCAGAGTCATCATAAAAATACAAGATATAAATGACAATAAACCAGAAATTGAAGTTACCTCGCTGCTGAATTTAGTACCAGAAGATTCTAAACCAGGGACTGTTATTGCCTTGATCAGTGTTACAGACAGAGATTCTGGTAGCAATGGAAAAATAACTGTTAGCTTGTCAGAAAACGCGGGTTTTGAGTTAAAACCATCCATTCAAGAAAATATGTATTCCCTTGTAACAAAGGCACGCTTGGATAGAGAGGAAACCTCATTCTATGACATCACAATCAAAGCGTCAGACTTGGGTCAGCCTCCTCTGTCAGCATCCAGGGTACTGAACGTGCAGGTGTCAGATGTTAACGATAACGCACCGGAATTTCCTCAAAACCCCCTTGAGCTTTATCTAATGGAGAATAATGGTCCCGGTGCAAGTATCCTGTCCGTGAGTGCCACTGATAAAGATTTAGACGAAAACGCTGCCATCACATATAGCCTCGTTAGAGGCGATGGTTTACAGCATGATATGTCAGCTTTCCTTAATATAAATTCTGAGAACGGGAATATCTATGCCCTCAAAAGCTTTGACTTTGAAACTATGAAAAGTTTCCAGTTCCACGTAGTAGCCACGGACTCAGGAACCCCGACACTTAGTAGCAACGTTACTGTTAACGTGTACATTTTGGATCAAAATGATAATGCCCCAGTTATCCTGTATCCAATTAATACTAATGGATCCACTGAGTGTGTTGAAGAGATTCCAAATAATGTGAATCATGGCCATTTAGTAAGCAAAGTTAGGGCCTACGATGCCGATATCGGTTACAATGGCTGGTTACTATTTTCTTTACAAGAAATAACCGACCACACGCTCTTTGGTTTGGATCGCTACACTGGACAAGTCAGAACACTTAGATCATTTACCGAAACGGATGAACCTCAGCATAAACTGGTTATTCTAATCAAGGATAACGGAAACACTTCCCTTTCGGCAACAGCTACAGTCATTGTATGTGTAGTGGAACCAAAGGAGGCTTTTGCTGCTTCCAATACTAAGAACACAGTGACAACTGAGGACGAGGACAACATGACATTTTATTTGATCATAACTCTGGGTTCAGTTTCTGGTCTTTTTGTTATTAGCATCGTTGTACTGATTGTGATGCAGTGCTCAAAAACAACAGACTACTCATCAAAACATTTACAAGACACGAATTACGATGGGACCCTATGCCACAGCATCCAGTATAGATCTGGAGACAAACGGTACATGCTAGTTGGGCCCAGAATGAGCATTGGATCAACAATAGTTCCCGGCAGCAATGGGAATACTCTCGTTGTACCAGACCGAAGAAGAAGAGCCTCTGTCGAGGTAAGAAGTGTAGTCTGTGTATTTTGTGAAACACATTCACAAGATTTGTTTGTTTACTGTCAATTTTCTTGAATTGCATACATGTGCTGGTCAAAACAATATATTATGGCAGATGAGCAAATAGCGAGGGATATATTCATAATGCGTGTGTGAAGAAAAGAAATAAGATAGAATTCAAAACCATTTAACGATTCCTTTACTGGGAACTAGCAATAGTAGCAGCAGCCACCGCATTAACAACTGCTGGACTTGGTCCCTGTCCATGGTGCTGAAACATGTAGCGTATGTCTGGCGAGAAAGAGCCCCTCAGAGAAAGGTACAGAGCTTATGTACTGTACATTTAAACTAGACCATCTGTACGAACTGTTATTAACGGTCCTTGTCGGCTGGTGTCAGTAGAACACATATAATCGTGAAGCCCAGCCCTACTTTTGAAGCCTTTTCATTGTCTGACAAACACAGGAGGTGCGTGGTTGCTGACGAGCACGATTACAACACATAAATGATATTTTGGGGAGCGGACGTTGTTTGAACGATTTTTAGTGGACGGGAGTTGTATTTATGAATTACAAGAGTTTTAAACATCGGATTCTACAATGTGGAGCCATAGACATCGTCAGCAGTACTGGAGGACTGTATTACGCCTTTCTTTGTTGTTGTGCTTCGTGAAACCAATGTTGGCACAGATAAGGTACTCGATTCCAGAGGAGGTAAATGAGGGATATACAGTTGGAAATATTGCAAAGGATTTGGGTCTTGACATTCGGAGTTTGTCGGAAAGGCGTCTTCGTATAGTTTCTGGATCTAAGGATTCCCTTTTTCATATAAACCACAGCACAGGAGTGTTGCATGTTCATGAGAGCATTGATCGAGAGGAGCTGTGTGACGGTAATGCCGCTTGTTATATTAATCTTAAAATGGTTCTGGAGGATCCACTGGAAATTCATTATGTGAGGGTGGAAATTACAGATATTAACGACAACTCTCCTTATTTTACTGAAACAGAGCAGCATTTTGAAATAGCTGAACAGACTTTGTTGGGAACGCGATTCCAGGTTCAAGCAGCACGTGACCCCGATGTGGGAACGTATTCAGTTCGACATTATAAGCTAAGTCATAATGAGCATTTTGAAATAGATGTTCGTGAAAGGCATGAGGACAAAGTGCCATTTCTTGTTCTACGAAAAGCTCTAGACAGGGAAGACAAAATAACACATAAACTTATTTTAACTGCAATTGATGGAGGCAGTCCACCTAAAACAGGCACTCTAAATATTATGGTTACCGTGCTTGATTCTAATGATAACCGCCCTGTATTTACCCAAGAAACGTATACAGTTACATTATTAGAGAACTCACCACTTGGAACAGTTGTAGTCCAAGTTAACGCCACTGATTTAGACGAAGGTTCAAACGGTGCGGTAGAATATGCTCTAGGAAGGAATTTAAATAAAAAAGTGCATGACGTTTTCGAACTGGATAGCACCACCGGTGAGATACGTGTTAAAGGCAAGGTTGACTTTGAAGATACCGATGTGTTTAAACTGGACGTGCATGCCTCCGATAAAGGACAGCCTCCTTTGACAGTTGAATGCGGGGTGATGATAAAAGTTTTAGATGTTAATGACAATGCACCAGAAATAGAAGTCACCTCCCTGTCCAATTTGGTTCCAGAGAACTCAAAACCTGGAACTGTTGTTTCACTTCTTAGTGTTACTGACATGGACTCTGGTATCAATGGCAAAGTGCTGTGTAATCTCTCAGAGAATGTGCCTTTTGAATTAAAGCCTTCATTTCAAGACAATATGTATTCCTTAGTAACAAAGGGACATTTGGATAGAGAAGCAGCGTCTCATTATGATGTAGAAATCAGAGCAAGGGACTTTGGCCAACCCCCTCTGTCCGTAGTTAAAACCTTAAGTGTAGAGATAGCAGATGTTAACGACAACAGGCCAGAATTCTCTCAAAATCCCATTTATTTGTATATGATGGAAAATAATGCACCGGGTGCTTCTATATTCTATCTAAGTGCACACGACAATGATATAAACGAAAATGCTGTTATTTCCTATAACGTTATTAGAGATGAAGGGGATCGCAACAGTATGGCATCATTTTTGAACATTAATCCTGATAATGGAGTTATTCACGCTCTTAAGAGTTTTGACTTCGAAGTCATGAAAAACTTCAATTTCAGTGTAGTGGCTACTGACTCAGGAAACCCTCCCCTCAGCAGCAATGTCACAATAAATGTCTTTATCCTGGATCAAAATGATAATGCGCCCATGATTTTGTTTCCAAACAATGCAAACGGTTCTGCCGAGGGTGTTGAAGAGATTCCACGCAATGTGAACGCAGGACATTTGGTGTGTAAAGTAAGAGCCTATGATGCCGACATCGGATACAACGGTTGGCTGCTGTTTTCTTTGCAAGAAGTTACTGATCATACTCTTTTTGGGTTGGACCGCTACACTGGACAAATAAGAACTCTCCGTGCATTCACGGAGTCAGACGAAGCACGGCACAAACTAATCATACTTGTCAAGGACAATGGCAATGTTTCATTATCTGCAACAGCAACTGTTATTGTGAATGTTGTGGAGCCTAGGGAGGCAATTGCTGCGTCCGATGTCCACACAGCAAACGATAACGAGGAAAGTGACGTCACATTTTATTTGATTATTACACTTGGATCCGTTTCTATACTTTTCATTATAAGCATCATCGTCTTAGTCATCATGCAGTGTTCAAAACCAGCTGATTACTCCTCAAAGTATTTACAAGACACAAATTATGACGGGACCCTGTGCCACAGTATTCAGTATAGATCTGGAGATAAACGCTACATGTTAGTTGGTCCCAGGATGAGCGTAAGTTCAGCCGTTGTTCCAGGGAGCAATATGAACACTTTAAAATCTGCAACCAGTCACCGAAGGTCAACTTTAGAGGTGAGTCGATTATCGGGCTTTATTTTATACATTTCAGGAGCGTGGACATTTCGGATGGGCATAAAACATTATACAGCGGAAAGCTGTGTGATGCTTATGTATGTGGTATTCACTTGCAGTATACACATTATGTATTTTCTACTATGTCTCGCTGTGTTTATATCATTATCTCATCTGGTGTCGCTGCAACACAACTTAAGGTTCAGAATGCTTTCCCATGGACTCCTCCTCTTACCTCTTGCGCGTGCTCAGAATCAGTCTTATGCACATCCATTACATCCTAACCCTAGTGGGATGCAGAGACGGTCGATAGCTCCAGTCTTTTTCTTTAGTAGATGTGATTTGTTTAATTGGCGTGTTTCACTTGGATTTAGGACCTGGTGATGCGGGTGAAGAAAGAATGCATGGCATAATGGTGATCGGGCGGAAAAGACTGAGATTCAGGACAGTGGAAGCGCTCCTGCTTTGTGTTGTTTCTCTATACCTTTGTCAGGGAGCATCGGGGCAGATTCGGTACTCGGTTCCAGAGGAGTCTAAAAAGGGCACTTTCGTAGGAAATATTGCGAAGGATTTGGGATATGATGTAAATACACTGACCGAAAGAAGGTTTCGTATTGTGTCAGGCTCAAAGGACAATCTTTTACAGATAGACCAAGACAATGGCGCGTTGTATGTGAATGGAGATATCGACAGAGAGAGCATGTGTGACAAAAACACTCAGTGCTTCATCAATCTAAAAGTCGCTGTGGATACTCCTTTAGAAATTCATTATGTCGAGGTCGAGATAGTAGATATCAATGACCATTCTCCCGTTTTTCCCGAAAAGGAAAAACATTTGGAGATATCTGAGAATGCTGCTCTCCAGAGCACGCGCTTCCCTTTAGATGCAGCTCGTGATTCTGACGTAGGAGCGAACTCTCTTCGTAAGTACTCACTCAGTTCGAATAACCACTTCGACTTAGATGTGAAATCTCGTGGTGAGGAAAAGATACCTTTCTTGATATTGAAAAAGGCACTAGATAGAGAGCAAGAGCCTGAAATTGTTTTAATACTGACTGCATATGATGGAGGGAAGCCAGAGAGGTCTGGTTCCGTAAATATATCAATAACTGTTTTGGATATAAACGATAATGCACCAGTCTTTGAGCGACAGGTGTATACAGTTGGCCTAGCAGAGAACGCTCCTCCAGGTACATCAGTTGTTACTCTGCGTGCCACAGATTTAGATGCAGGTGAAAATGGACAGGTTATATATGCATTTGACCACAGTCTTAAAAACAAAGCTCTTGATATATTCGAAATAAATTCCTTAACGGGGGAGATAACTGTTAAAGGAGCAGTTGACTTTGAGGAAATGAGTAGTTATGAGATCGACGTGAAAGCCACTGATAAATGTCCAGTGGCGTTGGTTGGGCATTCTAGTGTTATTATAAATGTCAGAGATGTAAACGATAATGCCCCAGAAATTGACGTTACATCCCTTTCCAGTGAAATTCCAGAGGATGTGAAGCCTGGCACAACTATAACTTTAATCAGTGTATCGGATAAGGATTCGGGGGATAATGGCGTCGTTGTCTGTACTCTTACAAACGACGTCCCCTTCGAATTAAAGCCATCCTTTCAAAAACAGATGTATTCTTTAGTTACTAAATCACGGCTTAATAGAGAAGCTGCTTCCGTATACACAATCACGATAGCTGCCGTAGATAAAGGAGATCCTTCCCTGTCTTCCCAAAAAACAATTAATGTTGATATTTCAGACGTTAACGACAACAGTCCTGTATTTTCACAAAGTCCATATACTTTTTATCTGATGGAAAACAACACACCAGGCACTGTATTGTTTACCCTCAGTGCGTCGGATTTAGACCAGAATGAGAATGCCCAGATAGCTTATAGCATTTTAAAAGGCGAAAGTGCAGCCAACTCAGTAGTGTCCTTCCTGAACATTAACACGGAGAATGGAGATGTTTACGCTCTAAAAAGTTTTGATTTTGAAAAAATGAAGACATTTCAATTCAATGTGCTCGCCACAGACGCTGGACGCCCGCCGCTAAGTAGCAATGTGACAGTAAATGTATTTATTCTTGATCAGAATGATAATGCTCCCATCATTCTATCACCAGTGAGCAGTAACGGGTCAGCTGAAGGCCTGGTAGAAATTGCGCGCAATGTAAAAGCTGGCCATTTGGTGACAAAAGTCAGGGCATATGACGCTGATGTGGGATACAACGGTTGGTTGCTATTTTCTATTCAAGAAGTCAGCGACCATACGCTCTTTGGTTTGGACCGGTACACTGGACAGATTAGAACTATTCGACCATTCACAGAGACAGACGAGCCTCAACATAAGCTGGCAATACTGGTGAAAGACAATGGGAACACTTCACTTTCTGCCACAGTTACAGTTATCATTAACACCGTGGAGCCCAAGGAGGCCTTTTCTGCTTCTGATATCAATAATGCCGCTGCAGATACCAGCGATAACAATGTTACATTTTATTTAATAATTACTTTGGGATCTGTTTCCTCTCTGTTTCTCGTAAGCATAATCATCTTGGTTGTGATGCAGTGTTCCAAACCAAAAGATTATTCGTCTAAATATTTGCAAGACACAAATTATGATGGGACACTCTGCCACAGTATCCAGTACAGATCTGGGGACAAACGGTACATGCTTGTTGGCCCCAGAATGAGCATCGGTTCAACTATAGTTCCGGGAAGTAATGGGAATACGCTGGTTGTACCAGATCGCAGAAGGAGAGCTTCCGAAGAGGTAGGATATGGATTTTTACAGAATTTAGCATGAAACAAAGATATTGCACATTTATATATGGAAAGCATTTCAAGCTAGAGTATCTGAATAGCCATGGCTGGGTCTGTCGCTGTTCACTGTCTAGGTGCTGAAAATGAAATGAATAAAGCTGCATTAATTAAGCTGTAGTGACATAATTCAAAGCTGAGTGTTTGGGGTCAATTAAATGTTCTCATTTTGTGTTGTGGTGAGCATTTAGCTACGAAATGTAAACACAACTTCTTCAAATTGCAATGCACAACGTAATCACGTGGTGTCACTGTGAGCAAATCAAATGGTATTTTGCTGGAGGTAAATACATCACAGCTTGCTGAATCCGCCCCTTCAGACGTTTTCTTTGTGCTCGCTCTCAGTGCTTCGGAGAAAAAAGTGTGTCAGCATCACTTGCATTTCAGTCATTGTGGCAGAGCAATTGACAAATTAACTGGTTGACAATATGTGTGGACGTTCAGAGGACTTGTGATAAACGCGTTCTAGGAATTATGTGGAAAGTAACGGATCAATCCAGGTGGGTCTTATGGAAGAGTACAAGGAGCTGCCTTTTTTTCCTAACCATTTTGTTGGTTAGCAATGGGTGTCTTGCCCAGGTACGTTACTCAGTTTTAGAAGAGCAAAAACGAGGAACTGCCGTGGGAAATGTCGCCAAAGATCTAGGCATCGATCACCGAACATTGAAGGACAGAGGATTTCGTATCATGTCCAGTTCAAGCGAGTCATTTTTCCGGGTAAATCCGAACGATGGCATATTGTATGTAAATGAAAAAATAGACAGAGAGGAGGTGTGCGATCAAAGCAGTTTGTGTTCAATTAGTCTAAAACTTGTTTTAGATAATCCACTCGAGGTTCATCATGTAACAGTAGAAGTGACTGACGTTAATGACCATGCACCCAGTTTTACAAGAAATGAAACACGGCTGGAGATATCAGAATCGGCGCTGGCAGGTGCCCGATACCAGCTTCAGGCTGCACATGATCCAGATGGTAGTTTGAATTCGGTACAGATGTATAAACTCAGTAACAATGATCATTTTCGTCTTGAGGTCAAAGACCGTGGTGAAGATGGTAAAATGCCAATTTTAGTATTACAAAAAACACTAGACAGAGAAATGGCAAAAACCCAACATTTATTACTGACCGCATTTGACGGAGGGCGACCTCCTAAGTCAGGAACAATGAATCTGTATGTGGATGTGTTGGATGTTAATGACAATATGCCTGTTTTCACAAAAGATGAGTACTCTGCTAGATTAAATGAAAACGCTTCAATTGGCACTATAATTATACAGGTAAATGCCACCGATTTAGACGAGGGTTCAAATGGCGAAGTAATGTATTCCATAGGGGAGAACGTAAACAGTAAACTACGTAAACTATTCGATATTGACTCCAATACAGGTGAGATTTTTGTTAAAGGAATGATAGATTTTGAGGTGAGGGATACATATGAGATTGATATACAGGCTTCCGATAAGGGAGCCGCTCCTTTGACGGCGGATAAAAGCGTAATGATTAAAATTGTTGATGTAAATGATAATACACCAGAGATGGAAATAACCTCATTCTCAAATGCAATCCCCGAGGATTCCAAGCCAGGGACAACTGTAGCATTGATTAGTGTGAATGACATGGATTCTGGTCTTAATGGTAAAGTTTCTTGTTCTTTACCCGATTACATACCTTTTAAGTTAATGCAGTCCCATGAAGACAACACATACTCTTTAGTAACAAATGCACCACTCGACAGAGAGACCACAGACCAGTACGACATTACAATTATTGCAAAAGACGCAGGAAAGCCACCTCTGTCATCAGAAAAAGTCCTAACAATTTTGATATCAGACGTGAATGATAATGTTCCAAGATTTGTGCACAGCCCGTACATTTTTTACGTGACTGAGAACAATGTTCCTGGAGATCCAGTTTTTTCAGTGACTGCAGTTGATCAGGACGTTAATGAAAACGCCATCGTTTCCTATCATATATGCAGAGACTGTGGTGGTGATGACAATAAATACACATCTTTTCTCAACATAAACTCCGAAAACGGAAATGTTTACGCGCTTAAAAGTTTCGACTTTGAAACTCTAAAAATGTTTCAATTTCACGTTTTAGCAACTGACTCTGGGACCCCATCCCTTAGCAGTAATGTTACAGTGACTGTATTTTTATTGGATCAGAATGACAACACTCCAGTGATTCTGTCTCCAGTCAGTGCCAACGGTTCTGCTGAAGGCAGAGAAGAGATTCCACGAAATGTGAACGCTGGGCATTTGGTAACTAAAGTGAGAGCCTATGACGCTGATGTAGGATATAACGGTTGGCTATTATATTCACTCCAAGAAGTTACCGACCACACTCTCTTTGGCTTGGACCGTTATACAGGACATATAAGGACTTTACGACCTTTCACAGAGACTGACGAAGCTGAACATAAGTTGGTCATACTAGTCAAAGACAATGGTAACGTTTCACGTTCAGCAACAGCAATCGTGAAAGTCAACATAGTGGAACCAAAAGAGGCTTTTGCCTCTTCTGACGTCAAAAGCACAGGCATTAATGACGAGGAGTCGAATGTGACGTTCTATTTAATGGTTACGTTGGGATCCGTATCCGTGCTTTTTCTCATCAGCATAGCTGTGCTGGTGGCGATGCAATGCTCAAAATCAAACCAGTATTCCTCCAAATACACGCAAGATACGAATTATGATGGGACATT
>JAVQKI010474097.1:0-23892 GCA_036025975.1 Nematalosa erebi | reverse complement strand
TTAAGTTTTGTTAAAATAACTACTGTATATTGTGCTATAAAGCCCATGAAATAAAAAGACATGACTGACAGATTTAACCAAAACAGTGTTGAATGGAAATCACTAAATCACTAAACTGTTATAAAAATGAAGAAAACCCTGCTGTGACTGATGACCACCTTTGTGCTTTTAACCTGGTCCATATGCCTCATACAACTTGCCCCACTTCCCAGATTTGACCTCTCTCATAGATCTTTCTGCAGATGTTTGAGGGGATTTAGACCTGCTCACTCATAGCCATTTCTGAGCAGGCCTGTCTTTTGTCTGCAATCAAGACAAACTCTTAGTGCCTGGTGGAGTGTTTTTGCTCTTGTTCCAAAGAACAGACATTTTTTGCACATAGAATTCTGTGCTTTGACGTCCATTGATTTGCTGAGAAACAATATAACACTGGTGTTTTCTTTGCGTAAAACACATTAGCATTTTGTCCTCAAAATGTGAAAAACACCTCTCGTGCACAGACAAATAAAATAGATTATTCAAATTATTCAAGTCATTTGATTCACAGCCATTTGTGTAAAAAATAATTGTTTTGTTCCTCTGTCTGCCACAGTATGAAAACCATCCTATAAAAGACAAGCAATTGTGATTGGTCCCATGGACACTTCACTTATGCGTGGGCTTATAGGGAGTTGGGCCAATGGGCCCCCAAGGGAGCTCACTGCACTCTTTTTTGGTTTGTTGTTGGTTTTAAACCTGATCACAGTAGTTTCTACATGTAAACTGAATTGTTGATCAACAGTGTTATCTGATGAAAATTCACCACTGCACAGTGACATCTTATGGTGGGACAAGAATGCACCCTAATGTAAAGACATTTGTGTTGAAAGTGAGGGATTTCCTGGCAAGATCAGACTTAGTGGTAATGTCAACCATTTTGTCTAAATATGTATGCATGTTCTAAATTGTTGATTTCTCCCATCCGACTTCAAATTAATTTCGCCAAGCACCACTGTGTAGGCTAAAGCCCCCTTTCGGCACGGCACGACTCCACCCTGATTTTTTGCGTTTCCATAGGGGGATGGACCTGGCTGGGACCAGGTTGGAGCTGGTACAATTTTTCGTACCCACTTCAGAGGTGGTACGAGTCATGCTGAGCCAACAGTATAGTGCTGTCCACTGATTGGTAAAATGGTAGCCATGTGTTGCTTATTTCCTTGATGCAAAACTTGTATCTTATCAAATAAAGGATTTCTCTCTTCGAAAGCACATGCCTAGTCTTTAACTTGTGTAAATGTTAGCAAAAGTTAGCAAACAATGCAATCTGGCAGGCTACAGTTTTTAAGCACCATCTCAATGACGAATGTGTAGCATACATCTCACTTAAACCTATTGTGGTCATAGTGGTGTGTTGTTTAGGCTACATGCAGCAAAACACTATTGCGGCAGGCTACAGTTTTTAAATTTGTCTCCAGGACGAATGTGCATATCTCACTTGAACCTATTGCGGTTATTGTACCATGTTGTTTGTGCATACCTCTCACTACAGTGTCGACCCCGCCAAATCCACCCACTTCAGCTAGTAACGACCAGTACCTGCTTGCAATGGAAACAAAACCGTGCTGGTTCGACAAGTGAGTTCTCCCTCCAGTGCTACGTCTGGGTCTGGTCCCACTGGGCTGGATTTCTCACGTGGGGGGGGGGCGGTGGGCGGTGGATGTTGTTGTTTAGAGCGTATACAATTTTCAATAAGCTCGATCCGGCGCATTACATTGGCTACACGACCAAACGTTGCTGATTAGGTAAAGTCAGATCCAATAGTTTCAAACTTCAACAGAATCCAAGCCTCCAATAAGAAATCCTTTGTCAATTACTGAAGTTCCAGACCCTCTGTACGAACGAATTGGAGTACGAGCCGAAGGCAAGGCCAGGCTAGGTGGCGTCGGGTTTGCAATGGAAAAGCGCCATATGGTTGTACATGGAGCTGTCTTCAGCGGGATAACTTGCGTTGCTTGAATTACATTCAAAATGTTTATAATGTTACATTCAACTGGGATATTTTATGAAATGTGTGATTGACAGAAAGTTTCAATTTACTTCTTTTTGGATCCGGATGTATCAGGCAATGTCTTTCACTTTCAGAGCATGCTCAGAGGCAAATACACAATCTGGTACAGTAGTTGCACCCTAGAACAGTCTGATTTGCACCCTATTTGGCTTTTACTATCAACAAAGATGCAGAAATCCCATCTAACTAGTGCTCAGTCATGCAATAATATTTTCTGTGACTTACCCAAGGCCACCAGCAGCTTTTAATTTATGATGGTGCAAGCAAACGGCTGTCATACATGACCTGCATGACCATGACAATGACATGACTGGTTCAGACATAGCCGTCTGAAATGGTTCATCGATCTCAGACTGGACTCCAAACCATCCTTGAAATATTTCATATTTCCTGAGTGCAAGATGTTCTCTAAACAGTTTTTTTCTTTGCAGATTGTGTGGTTGACTGCTTTGCTTTTCCACCATTCAGGAATTGAACTCTGCTGTGTTATGTATTTGGACATTTCCCCTATATACCATTATTGTTTAGTGGACATCTCTGTCTCTCTCTCTTCTTAAAGGTGCACTATGAGATCTTGCATGGTTTTTAATGCAATTTCCTTTTTGTCTCAATTCGTGGACATCACCCCTTGATCAGCTTGCTGCCTGCCCCCTGAATACATTGTGTCTCAGGAGACAACACAGGGGCTGTAAACCTCAAACAAACACTGTGCACCACAATATAACAAACTACGTTCCAGCCAAACACCAACAAGATGGTTAGGGGAGATGGAAGGGGTTAGTGAGCATGCACATATGGGTGGTGGGGCAGTGAGAAAAGTTCATTTAGTAGCGTGAATTTGAGAGTAGTGTTTTGTTTGGTATTGTAGTATTTACGTGGAACGTAAACAGAAGTGACATCATGCAGGATCTCATAGTACACCTTTAATGCTCCTAATTTATGAAATGAAACAGCGACTGCATTGACAATACTGGCGTTTTACATTTGAAACCTGTACAATTTCAGTTCTTTACTATTCGATGTTTCAGCATTTCTCATGTTCATCACATCATTATTATCTTGGTCTGCTAGTACAGCTTATCGTACAGTACAGAACAAGACATGTGCAGATTTTTTCTCAGTTTCTGATGCTCTGCACAAAAGGAGCTTTCTGCTATGCATGTGAAAGGTTCTGCTGCACACTAGTCTATCTCATCAAGTGTTGCAGCTTCCGGTTGAGAATGTAAGAACAGCCTTTGGTCACAAGGTGGCAGCATTATACTCTGCAAAACCAGTTTGCCTGTGCAGTGAATACTTCAGTCTCTCTGTAATTTTCCCTTTACGCATGTTGCACGGTACTGTTTGATAAAGGCCAGAGGACTGTTGTCTCCTGCTGACAGCAAGCTCATGTATCCTGGCTTAGGTCAGTGAGTTATTTAACAAGGATGGCATGGAGGTTTGTTGATGTCCATGTAAACACATGGATTCGTAATAGAGCTGTTCTTGTCCCACCAGTTCTTCAGAGATAGGATTTCCGATGTTGACCAACGGCACTGTAAAAAAATAAAAACGATGACTCAAATCAAGTGAAAGTCAGCTGAGAACATTAGACCTGCTTTATCCAACGGTGCCTGATTGCACAAAAGACACGTGGGCTGACTGGAATCGTTATATTTCCTTTTGTCCTGATTAATGCGCAGGGGGAGAACAAGGATGCCTGCTGCACTTGCCGTTGCTGTGGCAACTTTGAAGAGGACAGCCTCTTTGAGTGGGCCTTGCAATGAGCAGAGTCGGACACAATTGTTATGTGTGGACTAAACAGCATGTTGCCAGCATTAGTCAAGACCTGTCCGGATTCATTTCCTATGGAATGTTGCAGCTAAGCATAGCCCTGCCTACTCTTCTGTCAAGGGGCAGCAGCCAAACAAAAACTAAATAGGGATATATTAAAAAAAAAAATAGATGTCACTGGAGGAGAGCAAAAGAGAAAATAAATTTTGAAAGGCTCTTTTTCTAAGGCTGTTGCATAACTCAAGCGACGGTCCTTGGCTGGGTTGCCCTGACCTACAGTAAAAACTTGGGCCATGCAGGACAGACGCTTGTCTGCTTGTCCTTGCATTGGCAGTGTTATGGAAGTAGGCTTGCTAGCAATGATGTTGCTGATGATGGCTTTTGCTTAAAATGGAATCTTGTGTGTTTACTGTTCATTTTCTACTGTCTTTTTCATAATCTTGAGGCCCTACTCTCTCTCTCTCTCTCTCTCTCTTAAAAAAGACTCTCTCCTGCTGTCCATCTATTTTACAGTCATCGCACATGTGCTGCATTGTAATTTGTTTACTCGATCTCTGTCTCTGTCTCTCTCTTTCCCTCTTTCTCTCTCACACTCTCTATGTTGCTGTGCTTGAGACGAACCGGACAGATGGGCTGTGAACTCTGCACCATGAAGCCATGACCTTTGCGACCGTGAGGGCTCTGAGCTCTCTCCCTCTCTCTCTCTCTCTCTCTCTTTTTCTCTCACTCTCTCTCTTTCTCCCTCTCTCTCTCCACAGACTAGATTGCTTGACAGGCAATGACTCACAGGCCGTAGCAGGTGGGGAGGAGCATGCCATAATGCTGTTGGCTTAAAGTGCGGTGGAAGGTGATCTCAATAATCAAGTAAATAAGTCATCCTGCTCATTGACCTTCGTTGCTGACACGTGGAAAGCATTCACATACTATTGCTATACATGACACCGCAATGACCTTTTACTAGTAGGGTCTTTTCTGATGCACAGAATCAATAAGGTTGCAGTGGCATGAATTGATAGTGGATTTAATATATAGTTAAAGTGGTATATGTAATGAGCCTACTACACATTGGCTTGTAGCCTTCTTGGGGGAGATGGGGGGGGGGGCACAGTGTGATCCATCGACAGGAAGTGCAGGTTTTTCTCATTTGCCGCGGGCCAGATCTCTGCGCCGTGCTTTGGAGTGATGCCAGACTGCCTCTTGTTAAGCTAAGGAACGTTTTCGCCGTTATTTCGGCGAAAGAGAACAGCTCTCTGCTGCATTCCGCCCCATCTCGCCCCACGCCACTCCGGCCCAATGCACCCCTCGCTGGGAACACCGTCACGAGCGTTCGGCCAGATGGCGTTTTCAAATCGCACTGACGGTGCTGCGTCGGCAGTGAATCACACCCCTCACCAACACTGTTGCCGCTGCCACTCACATGAATCTGCCGTGTGAGAGAGAGCGTGCACCGAAAGCAGGCCGCTGCTTCATCCTGTCAGTCGGTGAAAACATTTACACGAGTTTGCGTCACCAGGCTGATTAGCTAACAAACACCCAGATTCTGCAAATCTCTTTTGATGTTTTGTGTGTGCATATCTGTCCTTTCAGGGCAGAGTTGGTGTACTGTCACTGAAAGCCTATGATACACCAGATGCATGAGATGCGAAAGACAGAGAGAGAGAGAGAGAGAGAGAGAGATGGCAAAGAACGAGAGTGAAAGAGAGAGAGCGCAAGAGGACTGTATCTCACAAACCACCTCCAAATATCAGCTCTCACCCACCCTGCTCAGAACATCCAGCCCCTGAAGATAAAGTTGACAAGCTGACAACGCAGACATCACAGCACATAATACCCCCTACAGGCTTGCATGCACACACACACACTCTTACAAACACACGCGCACACACACACACACACACACACACAGAGGAACAGAGATAGACAGACATGTGGCCAGCGGTGGGCGTGAGGTGATTAATAGCTGTTTTTGCATTTAGATTGAATTTGGGCAATGCTTCAGTGCAGGGACATTTCCTGTTGGAGCTTTCACCCGTTGCAACCACACAACCTCACCCACACATACACACACACACACACCCTGGTTTATCTCCTTGTGCACAGATCTTACATAAGGCAATTCCAGTAATGCATCCCAGGTCAAGATTTAAGAGACACAGAGAAGGACGGGGGGTGGAGGGTGCTGATGCTGGCGGAGAATGGGGGTTGGCAGTAGAAGGTGGGGGGCCTGTTTGTGTGTATGAGTGTGTGTGTGTGTGTGTACGGTGTGTGTGTGTGTGTGTGTGTGTGTGTGTGTGTGTGTGTGTGTGATATTAGATGTGTGTGATGACTCCTCATTCAGCCTGATTGGAGGAGAGACAGAGGGAGTGGAGAAAGGGAATGGTTGGTGGGGGCTGTGTGTGTGTGTGTGTGTGTGTGTATATGTGTGTGCGCGCGAGCGAGGGGGGTGGTTTGAAAAATGATTTGGCAGAAAGGTCAGCCTCCCATAATGAGACTGTAAATTGCACAGAACGGTCATGCTGCTGTTGACTCAAGACTTTTTTCCTGTTTTCACCTCTCTCTCTCTCTCTCTTTCTTCTACAGTTCCCAAAAAAATAACTTTCCCTTGTGTTGGATTGTCCTTCCCCCTCTTGCTCTGTGTCTGGTCTCTGCACAATGTTTGAGGCTATGTACCTGACTGAGAGAAAGGAAATTACAGATAGAGGAATGATGTCCACCCTCCCCATCCCATCCCCATCACCGCATCCGATCAATTTGCTCCAGCTTTCATCTCTTGCCATCTGTTTTAGAGATGGAGGAGAGAATACCGCAATCCCATTTATCTAATGCAGTCCTCTGACTCTCTTGACTGGGTTGGAGAGCTGTGGCTTTATGGGGTGTGTTGGGACTTACAAGGCACTCTCGTTTAAAAAGTCGCAAGATTAAAAAGAATGATCTCTCCAAAAAGATTGAAAGTGTCATATTCTCTCTTTCTCTCTCTCTGTTTCTCTTTCTGTCTTGTTGACAGACAGTGCATCTAGTTTATGACCGTATGTCACCGTATGTGTGTTGTGTAAAGTGCTTCAGTCCACAGGCCCTTTTGCTAATCAGACTCAGGTCTTCGGCGTCTCTGCAGTGCCGTGGCACACTGATCAAAAGAGTGGCATCCATCAACGGCACAGTGGGGAAAAAATTCCTAAAAACAGTATAATGAAAATTACAGCACTTCTCCATCTGACACAAAAATACACTAATACTCACATCTTTCACCAGTGAGGAAAATGTAATGGACAGATTTCAATATGGGGTTTGTCTGTATGTGTGTGTGTGTGTGTGTGTGTGTGTGTGTGTGTGGAGGGGTGTACATTGTGGTTTTATGGTCATGCTGTCCCAGCTCCAGGCCTTGCATGTAGACAAACAGTCAAGAGGGAGACAGAAGAGAGAGAAAAATGCTGGGGCCAAATTGTAGGCTCAAACGTTTAAGTGGCGGGTTAGAGCACGAGATCGGTAGAGGGGGAAAAAAGGAAAGAGGATCATCCACACTGGCCTCTTAATTTCCTTTGGTTGAATCTGTGCTCATTAAATCGCAATAATAATGGTGAAAATCATGCAGTGGGGGAGCAGCTCAACACTGATTTTGCCGGAGCTTTATGCCAGAGAATGGGTCGTGGTATGTGTGTCTGTGCCTGTGCCTGTGTATGTGCATGTGTGTGTGTGTGTGTGTGTGTGTGTGTTGGTGATGGGTTGGGGGGGTGGGGGGGCATTTACATTTAAATTGGTCCTCATGTAGTCTGTGCGCTGCTCGCGCTGCGTGTGACTGCCTCTCTGTCATTGTTGCCTGCCAGTGAAGCCATAATTAGCCCGGTGCGAAACGAGCCGGCTTCTCAATCAAAGCGCGCCGATGCCGTGGCTGTGACGTGGCCGCTGTTCACTTCACTTCTTTTCTCTTCTCTTCTCTTCTCTTCCTCCACAGCCAGACGCTACCCCCTGGTACTGCACTTGCTCTGTTTGTGTGAACCCTGGCGAGCACAAAGACACATCTTCATTCAGGCAAAGAGTTGACAGCACAGGCGCCTATGGAAAAACATGGCTTTTCTCTGCTGAGCTGGTCAATTGCATCTTTAGAAAAGTTGGGTGTAAAAATGCTCTGGATTTTTTATTTATTTATTTTTTTTTTGAGTTGTCAAGCTGTGTTGGATTATGTGTGTGTGTGTGCGTGTGTGTGCGTGTGTGTTTGTGTGCTGCACGTGAAAGCATCTGGATGCATGTCTGTGTTTATGTGAGCATGTCTCTTATGCTATCAGACAAGGCGCTGTGTTTTGACTGTACAGGGAAGTTAAACAGCTTCGCCCCACATGCCGCTGAATGCCTATCTGTATCCAGAGTGTTTAAGTGCCAGAGTACGTGCAGATACACAGTATGTGTATTTATGGATTGGTTCCAGGGTGACAATGCATGTGTGTCCTGGGTTTTCACCTTGTGTTTGTGTGTGTGTGTGTGTGTGTGTGTCTTTGTGTGGGTATACTGGACATATTGTCCACTGGCTAGCTGCTGACGTGGGGAGTCCAGAAGACATGGCTATACTTAGCCTCAGACTGGAGGGTGATACTACCCTAGCCTTGTTTGGTGCAGCCTAGTTGAGAGAGGGGGTGGGGGGGGGGGGGTGTGGACAGGTTTTCAAACCGCTTGAAATGAAAACAACACACTAGCTTCATATGATTTGCAGTTTTTTTTTTAGGGCCAGGTAACATACACCTAGACCAGGGTCCGGTTCTGCATAAACAGAACTAACAGCATCTTTACAATTACATTCTAAACAGATGCACTTCACTAAATTACACTCTCACAGATGCACTGTGAAATTCTGCCAAGCGTAGAACTTCCCACAAATGTTCATTGTGAATTCCGCTCGTTGGCAGTACACCGTGTGGTCCTGGGCGTTCGCCATGCCAATGGCAGAGGCCAATCAGCATGCTGTGTGCTTTTGTACTGGGTTCACCCAGCTTAATGTCACACTGACTTTGTTCACACAGGTGAGGCCCTCAGACATAACAGGTGCAAATAAAAATAGCGCAACCAATGAGAAGGAGGGGGGGGGGGGGGGGGGGGGGTTGTGGTCTGTGTGAAAGTCATCTGATTGGACCTTTCTGGAGAAACAACTGAGAAGACAAGGTGCGCCTCTTCACACAGCGCTTGCTGTTCCATATTTAGCCCGACACCTTTTGTACTGCGCCGGCGTGCCCTCGTAATGGTGTGACGAGTCGTCTCGCTTTGACACGACGCGCCTGTGGTTGGGTTTATATGAAAACAAGGCTCTCTGCTTGCAGTGGAAACCTGCCTGCCACGTGAGAGAGCTCAGAGTTGAGCGTAGTGCTGTATTGCACAAAGTCATGCATTTTAATGGGCCCTCTGTCATAGAGAGAATACAGAGTAGGTTTGTGACCAGCTAGATGTGGACGTCGGTGTTTATGTGTGCGTGTGAGAGTGAGAGTGCATTCGTGTGAGCATGTCTGTGTGTGTGTGTGTGCGTGCGTATGTGTGTGTGTGAGAGAGAGAGAGAGAGACTTCACCTACTCTCTGGGATCAACAGCTTTGCAACCTCCAACGGTCCTAGCGACAGAGGCCCTGCACTGTAATTGGATCAGGACTCTCTTCCTCCCTCTCTCTCTCTGTCTGTCTCTCCCTCCCTCACTCGCTCACACTCTCTCTCTCTGACTCCCCGTGTCTCTACCACTCCCTCTTTCTCTAAACACAGCAGCCACTAGAGGGAGTTACATGTCTGGCCATTCCAGTTGAAAGGGCAGGATGCAGTTACCCAGGACAGGGAGGGTCAGTGTGTTTTGTGTTATTTAGCACCTTACGGAAGGACATCAACATATGTAAATACACACGCACACACACACACACACATACAAACACAGTCTGTATACATTTATAAATGCACACACACACACACACACAGGAGTTTTTGTGGATAAAGTAAACGGGAGGAAGGGAGTAGGAAGGGGGAGAAATGGCGTTTTTTGGCAAACTGGCCTGGATCTCAGGGCAATATCCTGAGCAGATGAGCTTGAAGGGGATAATCGTTGCCGAGAGTTACGCTGTGGGCTGAGCTGGCACACACTCCATCAACCATCTGCTTCACTACCTCAGCTGAGCCGTGCACCACAGAGCACAGAGCCAGCTTCATACTCACAATCATCTCATCCGTTCTCTCTCTCCCCTTCTCTTTCCACATTCCTTTCTCTTTCCTCCTCTCCCTCTGTGCATTTCTTTTTTATTTACTTTGTGGCCCATTCTTTGTTTTCTCTTGGCTGTCCATCAGTTTCTTAGTGTATTTAGTTCTCTTCTCACACACACACAGACACACACACACACACACACACTCCCTAGCTCTGCGTTTCAAGATAGCAGCGAGAGGAAATTAAAATAAACCCCAAGCTGTTCCCTCCAACCAAATCAAAGGCACACGTGATCAGTGATGCCATATGTGAGAATGGCAAGGGCCTCTGTTGCACATGCAAATTACCTTGTTACGGGAGCGACAACAGGCCCCATTAGGCCGAAAATGCCTCCAATCAAGGCTGAAACCCTCTGGCAACATGCCTCGCTCCCTAACTTCACAAAGATGCTCGACTGCTGCTCGCTGTTGCCCAAAGGCACACAACAGTCCATTCTTCTGCAGGACTTTAAATGACTTTTGTCCAATTAGATGTGATTTTAAAAACAGTTATTAATAGATTAGATTTTCGACTGAGAGCACAGATGATGTCGATGGAGGGAGGTGTAGGAGAGCAGAGATGAGAAAGGCAAGGGCTGAAGTTTAACTTTGACAGTGGTAAGATTGAATGGATAACTGCCTTGTGAAAATGTTAACCTTTACAGGGAGTCACACAAAGAGCCTACCAGGGAAACAGAAAGAGCTGGTGAGAGAGTTGGTAAATGTTCAGCTTGCGTCTGTGGGCAACTGCACTAGCAGCGGGAGTCTTGGCTAGCAGCTGCTAGCTGGTACAGACGAAAATGCAAACCTGACTTTCTGGCTCCTGTGAGAGACATGCTGGTGATTAATGCTGGTGCTGGGCACAGTGTCCACATCCATGCACATTACCGTGATTCATTTTTATGCTCGTGCAGTGTCTTCCAAGTACTTTGAAATTATGCTAGAATTGCAGGTTGTATTACCTTATCCTGACACAATCACAAACCACATGCTGGCTGATGTTTGAACTGGGGCAGCTGTGAAGTCTTTCCTTCCTGAGGTTGAGAAATACGGTAATCTGTTCTCTGGCATAGCCTAACCATGTAAATGAACAAGGCGCTTGTTTATTGGCTTACAAAGATACAGACGAGCGTATTGTACAGGTGCTATTTGTAGCCTAAGAATTTTAGTTTAAGATAGTAAGACATAAACAAGAAGCAGTGGTGAAATGTGCACAATTGTGCACAAAAAACAATAGAATTAAATGAGCACTTGTGACATAAAAACAGAGCTAGGCCTGGCCCATCGCATTTTGATTGGCACAAGCCATTAGTGAGTCAGAAAGGCAGAGATATTGTGTGGGAGTTCTGTGTCTCATTAGTATAAGAAGGTCATTAGGAATTCTTGATAAGTGTGGGGGGTTAGTGCTGGACCTAGGAGTTCAAAGTCAATGCAAAGTCAACACCTCTTGCTTTGCTATTGGAAATATTTGCCAATTATGAGTGGCTTGTACAAAATGTTCTCATTCTTCTTCCTCCCTTCAGCACTCGGCAAGCTCGTACAGCAGGGCTATGATTGGAGTTACTCAGAACGAAAGATTCTAGAGCGCTACGCTTGTTTGTTTACCTCTGTTAAGAGGGGTAGTTGTGTGTAATGTCACAGACAACTTCTTAGGCTTACAGTGAATCCCCTTTAAACAATTTATGGACTATTCTGCTAAACATGTCCAGGGACTCCATGAACCCCCTCATCCCAACACACAGACAGATACGCACACACAAACACACAGCAAAAAAACTACATTCAAATCAGCAGTGTACTATTTGTGGAAGTCAGTTTCCCAAGGCAAGTATTTAATTCCATTTTTTCCATTTCCAGGCCATATAGGCATCAGATTAATTGCCACTTGGCGGCTGAACCCCTCCATGGGACCTCATTAGTGTTAGTGTTCACACCACTGTTTGAAGAGCTGAACACACAGCCTGGGAGCAGGTGTCTTGTGACCTGTCTTACACATCCACACACAGACAGACACACTACCTCAAAAAGTCTCTCTCTCTCTCTCTCTCTCTCTCTCTCTCTCTCTCTCTCTCTCTCTCTCTAGCTCTGTCTCTCTCACACACATATACACACTTAGAGTCGCTCTCTGTCTCTATATCTCTCTTTCACATTCACCACACATACACACACACACAGACAGCTAAGGCTCATGGCTATGGCAAAGGCTCAGGAGAAGGTATTAAAAGAATAGTCTGGCCGGCACGTGGCTGCCTGCCCTGACCCAATCGTCTCTTGTTACAGCCCAGCCCTGTCCCACCGTGCTGAAATCTCTCACGTGAGGGAAAGGCTGTTGAGCTCAAGTCAAGTATTGTACACATACACACACACACAGACATGGGGCTCTGAATGACACACTACTCCAAAGACATACATTAGCACACAGACGTTCACACTCACAAACATACTCTCATGACAATGGCTTACACAGTTTTATCCTAGGGCCCTTACGTTTCTTTGCAAAACACACTGAACAATGAACAGACTGTTCATTTTCAGTCCCAATCCATCTGATCTGTTTTATTCGCTCATTCTTTCTCCCCTGGTTACCAGCTTCACTTTGCACTATGTAGCATACGTTCCATATTCATACCTGCTTGGGGTGAGGATGGGAGAAATGGTGGAAGATGTGGGGATGGAGGGACTAGGATAGAATAGAATAGGCTAAATGAAATTTCATGGAGTGAGCCTGACCGAGGTTCTAAAACAGTTGGAGTGGAACGAGGGACGGGGCCTCTCATCTCTCTCCGTCTCTCTTCCTTGCAGGAGCTGCTTGAACGTGTGTTGTGCCTCGTATGCATATTTCATGTCCCGTCAGAGTCTTTCATGCCCAGTAGCGGAGAAATTATGCCTCCCTCGACACCTAAAAGGATGCAACGCAGCCCGAGTGCCGCCACCAGCCTCGCCGCTTTAGTTAATAACTTGGCGAGTCGGTCTTGATCAATAACGGATGCACAAAAGCCCCAGGCGAATCTCCACGTGACAACTTTGGTGAGCTTTTAGCGGAGACAAGCAGGAGTGCTGCAATTCACACAATAGACTCTCTGTGTGTGTGTGTATGTGTGTGTGTGTGTGTGAGCGCACGTCTCTGTGTTTATGTAGCCTATGTGTCTTGTTTATGTATGTATGTGTTTGTGTACATGAGAAAGACTTTTATGAAGACATACAGTAAATAAAGTGTTTGTGTAACTGCTGCTATCATGTGAAGAAATGCCTGTGCACTGGGTTTCCTCTACATCTGAAGTGCATGTAAACAGCAGTCTCTCAAGCAATTTACTTCACCTCAGTATCGCACACCAGGCTGCTTTAGATGAACCAGATGCACACAAATAACTTTTAGAATGTAGGTGCCAAACAACCTTGTTGTCAAGGAGCCTCTTAGTCAGACTCATGGAGGGCTCAATCATCAATATTTGAGAGAAGAAGGGAACAGGAGAATTTGTGTATGAGTTTTTTGCTGCACTTTTTCTTTTTCATTTGTTTTATGATATAGCTATTGTAGAGTCACCACAGTCACATAGAGTATATTTTGTGTGTGTGTGTGTGTGTGTGTGTGTGTGTGTGTGTGTGTGTGTGTCTGTCCAACCTTATCCTACAGTACCTCTGATTTGACATGTTTGTGATGTTCCTTATCACACTGGCCTGTGATGGACAGAGTGCCCTGCTGGGGATCAGAGACAGGGTGAGCACCAGCAGAGAGCAGGGTGGTGATCCTCATTACATAACGAACCCCCACCCACCCACACTCACACACACTCTAGCAGTGTCCTTCGCTGTGAGATGAAGGTTACCTCTCTCCCTCTCTTCATGGTGGAGGTTTGTCACTATTAAAGCACAGCATTTGCCGAATTCTTTTACATGTGGATATGTTTACAAGACAAAGAATAGGAACCAGCAATGGTCATTTTTGAATGTGTGAATTAATTTCAGTTTCAGTGTTGGCTGGGCACCAACAGCAAAGCTGCAAGGCTGATTAATATATATGCCCTAGTGGTTTAGGTGTTTCACTGTGTGTAATGGTGTATTTAGAACATTACAAAACAAGGGTACAGTGTTAACCAGAATTGGATAGCTCAACAATAAGGCACCCTATAAAGTGTGAGATTGGAGCAGATATGCACAAGTCTTTTATGTGCGGCCTGGCCTCAACTCGCAGTGGTGATGCTGTGCGGCTTCCTTCTTGCATTCCTTTCCCGAAAAGGAATTGTGGTCGACAGAACATCTGCTTGTTCCTTGAGACTCATTGTACTTTTGCGGTGCGTGTGTGTGTGTGTGTGGGTGCAGTGTGTGTGTGTGTTTGTGTGTGTGTGTGTGTGGGGGGGGGGGGTGGGGGGGTGGGGGGGGTGGTTGGACTTGGAATGTAACTGCACAATGGTAAAGTGTCCACACAGTAAAGCAGCACAGCTCTCAGCTTGGTGCCAGAGAGCTGGGTAAACACAATGATGTAGTCATACCGCGCATCACCATGACAATGCTCAGGCTCTGTTTTGGACAGGGAGGTCTGAGAGCGGAACAATACGCAAAGTTTCTTATCAGCTGCTGCAAGTTGACCTCACTTGTATACTTTCTCCTCTTCCTCATTCTCTCCCTCAGCTTCTCTCCTTTCTTGAGTCTGCCTTTCTTTCCCACTCTTGCTCCCTCTGTCTCAGTAACTCTTTCTGCCTCTCTCTTTTCCTGTCATTTTTCTTCTCTCTCATTCTCTCCCACTCGCTCTTTCTCTTTCTATGCCTCTCCATCAGTTTCTTTGTAACATTGCTCACAGAGATATGTACACACACACACACACACACACACACACACACTCAACACACACAACACAACACACTGCTTTCATAAAGCCTGCTTGTTTTCTCTGGACCCTGTGCTGGCAGTCAGTAGTGCTGCTGCCTGTGACCTCATCCATTATGCAGCCTCCACACTCTCGGAGAGCGGGCGAGCAAGTGAGCGGCGCCCTGTATCTGACGCTCTGAGATGTTAATGACCCCAGTCGCACAGCCGCCACCACTGCACTGCCACGATACACAATGAGCGCAATCACCAAACGCATGGGAGTGGATCGGGGGCTGTGTTGATGGGCTTCCAGAACTGACCGTTTATTTAGTGTGTGTATTTGTATGTGTGTGTGTGTGTGTGTGTGTTTTGTTTTGTGAGAGTTGAATCAGGGCCGTCCCAGTTCTCCAAGGTTGATTGATGTGAGTCCCCAAAGTGCTTCCAAAAAATGACAATCAAACCTGGCTTTTGCTGTTACTACAAAGAGCATATACTTCACATCTGATGTGATGGCTGCTAAAAGTTGAGTTGTCAACGGAGACCTCTAGTTTAGAGAGGTTAAACTTTCAGTTGTGTCTGAAGATCTGCCACTTGTTTATTTAAGTCCGTTGAGTTCATCTCCCAGCAACCCCTCATGGGTACAGCATACCAGTGTACTAGCCAGCACAGGCAGAGACGAGGGAAAACGGAACAACCTTCTTAAGTCCATCATTAACTCACTGAGTTAAACCAGAGAAAGAGAGCGCAGAGGACAGAGAGGACTTATCATGGTTTAGGCCATAATTAAAAGGATATTCAACCCTTGATGTTTGAGATAAAGGGCTAGTAGTCGGAAAAAGAATAAGACAATTTGGTACAAAGTAGACTAGCAAGCAAAACAGCAACTTAGGCTAACCAGTTGGGGCTAGGATACTGTACCTTGACCCTATCAGTTAGCAAACTGGTACACTATTCAGTCAATATTTTACCAAATTTTCTCACTCCTTTTCATACTAACAGAACTCGATATCCTTGAACTACAGGGCTATGTGTCGAAAAGCAACAGAATATTAAAATCTTTGACCTTAAATCTTTATTAGTCTGCTCACTCCTACCCAGGGCTGGTTGTGACACTGATGGAGGTTGCCCACCATGTTCACCTCACTCTTCACCGATAGAGCCTGTCTGTGTAGACAAGACTTCTCTTTACCGATAAAGACTTGCAATGTCACAATGTCTGCTATTCAGCCCTCACTGATAGAGTCTGTCTGAAAAGTCATTGAGTTCAACTCAGTCCTCTGAGAGTAATAACTCACATATCAGCCATCAGATTCTGTTTAGTGTAGTGGTTCTCTGAGAGAGAGCTCATTCTTAGTCTCAGACAGATGAAGGGCGTGAGGGATGCTGTAGATGTTTGAGCAGGTGGAGGTGTAGGGTAGGGTACTGAGGAGGTCATGAGAACTTGTAACAGCGGTAAAAGATGCTGACCTGTTTTTCTGCGTTAATGACTAATGGTTAAGCCATTGTGTGGTACCCCCCCCCCCACACACACACACACACACACACAAACAAACACACACCTGCGCGCGCACGCTCGCACCCACCATCCTTGTCCTCAGCATCTTTCTGTTGTCTGCATAGGCTTTGATGATTCGTTTTGAGGATCCATATTAATTTGCTCCCCTGAGAGTTTGCCGCTGTTACTCATCCCTCTAATTAAAACAATAAAACTCCAAAAAACCATCTGCAATAACAGCAACTGGAGTGTCGAATGTGGGAAGGCAGGCCACTCAAGCCCCTCTGGGACCATTACCCCCCCCACTCCCCCTGATTTTCTGTGTACACAGACATGCTGGTGAGGACACTTTGTGTGACATTTCAAATTAAATGGAGGCTTGTTTGTTTTCTGGGAAAGAAAAAAAAAAAGAGGAGGGGTGGTTGCTGCCACCACCACTGGGCTGACAGTGCTCCCGTTTTAGCAGAGAAATGTTCCTCCCCTGCCATAATCCCCCCCCCCACCCCTTTCTCTCTCTGGATGCCTTTCTGCTTCTAATCCAGTTTTATTTTTAGATCCGTGTTAAGTATCACAATGATCCCTCGCGACACGTCATTGCCAAGTATGGCTCAGATGGTCCGGTTCATATTCAAACTACTAATGCTTAGAGATACTAATTACCCCTGTAAGTGATGTAACAAAGGGAGACAGCGGGAGGGAGAAAGACAGACACAGAGAGAGAGAAACTAAGTAGAGTTTTACCGAGTTTGTGAGTTCCCACCATACATACCAGAGTGGCTATGTGAACATATGTTGCCCTGAAGACTTCAAACTTTTTTTTCCAGCTAAGTTACCTTCAGCATTTTAAATAAGAGTTTCAAACGGCGAGGGCTGTCGGAGCAGACATCTTTGATATGGAAATGAGTTCACAATCTGCATCTGGCTGCCAGCATCAGTGTTGGCTCTTTTATTCCTTCTTTATTCTGGCTCAGTGCATCAGGATAGTCCTCGCTTCTGCCTTTTTGTTTTAGCCTTAACCGCAAACGGCGTCCCGCCTCGACAGATAAATAAGGGCATGTAAACACTGTTGAGAGAAACATAACAAACATTACAAACGAAAAGCTCACAAAGGCTAACAATCGGCTTCCACAAGAAAAACGGAATTACCCAGCTTGTCTTCAGAGCCCCCAGTCTGATGCCTTCCTGACATCTCACAGCATTGATTGGCAACCCAGGTCATCTCAGTGGGTTTGTTGCCGATGATGACGTTGACACTGTGACACTGCTTCTCTCTGTGTCTGTCTGTCTGTCATGTGTTTATGTGTTTTTCTCTCTCTACTCTTCTCTATGTACATGGGTCTCTTCTATCTCTTCTATCTATTTTCATGTTTCATTCTTGTTTACATCTTTTTCTTTTCTAGGAGATGACCCTCCTGGGGCGACTTCTCAGCACAAAAAGGAAACACCCAATGGCCGTGACCTTGTGGTGCCACACCGTGTTCTATCGTGTGCCGAGGTGTGTGTGTGTGTGTGTATGGCAGCAATAATCAGAGTGCAGAGCTAAGCAGAGTGAAAGCTCAGGAAACACAGGCACGCCGGGCCGGCCCATTCACCGGGTGGAAAGAGGGGTGGGGGGCGGGTGGGGCGTCCCGGGGCCTGCGGACCCAAAAGCTCAGATTACAGGCCACATAAAGGGAGGCCTGCATCAGCAGGGGTGCTGTTGCGCGCGTGGGCATTATTCCGCAGGCCCCCCAGGTTTTGTGCACAGGAGCCAGTGGGGACAAATGCTAGCACAGCTGCTTTCCAGCCACCAGCTACAGAGAGAGAGAGACAGGGATAGAGAGAGAAAGAGAGAGAGAGAGAGAGAGAGAGAGAGAGAGAGAGAGAGAGATAGAGAGAGAGAGAAAGAGAGATGGTGTAGCAGGACAATGTCCCCATGGGTGCTGCTGCTGATGTATATGTATGAAAGAGCGTTGGTAGAAATGTGTGACTGAATCTATGTGTCCTAGACAATGTGTGTGTGTATGTGTGTGTGTGTGTGTGTGTGTGTGTGTGTGTGTTTAAGAGGATACAAATGTAGGTGTTAAGAGTGTGGTGCCGGCTCTTGGTATAAAGAGAACAGACAGAGCATTTTTCACACTGGCATAATTGCGTGTGTGTGTGTGTCACATGTATATATGCAGTATGCATGCTTGTATCTGAGTGTGTGTGTGTGAGTATGTTAATGAGTGTATGCCTGTGTTTGTGTTGTGCTTCTGTTTATATGTGTGTGTGTGTGTGTGTGTGTGTGTGTGTGTGTGTGTGTGTGTGTGTGTGTGTAGATGCTGAGGAACAGGCATCTAGGAGTGAGGGGGAGCGGTTTTTGGCTTGGACAGGCGCTTGTGAGTCAGCTGAATTACGCACACTGTGCAGAGCTGAGCTATTTTAGAGGGGAGAGAGATAGAGAGATGGAGGGAGACAGAGAGATGGTGATGGAGGGAGAGAATGCAGGAGGGGTAGAGAAGGGGCCAGGAGGAAAGCTAGAGACCGTAAATGAGCTGTGTCCATTTATTTATTCAGATGCTTTGTAACATTTCTTTTAATACATAGGAGGTGTTGAGAGTGAGATAGAGACAGAGAAAGAAAGGCAGAATGGGCAAGGGAGAAAAAGAGGGAGAGGGACAGAGAGAGAGAGAAAGAGAGAGAGAGAGAGAGAAATAAAAACGAGGGCAAACAGTGATGGATGATATAACCAACCACCGGAGCAGGTGGCTGCCTCTGTGGTGTGCCAAACCGTTTGCAGGGCATGGTATGGCTGTAATCTATGAATAAGCACTAAAGACATCAGCCTGTGGACTGAAAGTACCTCTAGAAGCTGGGCTTTCAGAGCCCCTGCATCTCTTTATGACCCACCCATTGTTTAGCTCCACCAGTTTATCTGTATTAATCATAATACCACTCTGCTCTCCGTTCAATTGCTGCTGGGCTAGCGGGGGTTGTATTCTGTACAAGGAGCTTGAACTCAGAGAGCTTATATCATGCAGCTTGGGTCTATGGGCTGCTCTGGGGCATCTCAGAATGACAAGTAAATGTCTGTCCCAAAGTTTCTTTCTAAAGATTATGGACTGCTCACTGCTCTCTCCCCTGCAATGCTTTTTTACAGGGCAGGAATGGATTTTTTGTGTCTTGACCTTAGCAATGTTATTCTTCTTCCATGACCCTTCCCCCTCAACTGCCTCATATTCACCACAATTGTAAGGTTAGTTACATTGAAATCCCTATTGAATGCACTGTATTCACCGAATGCATTCAACCAAGTACATGATCTCCTAATAGCATGTGGAGTGGACTGATGCCTATGAGGTAATATCCCTTCTTGTCATGTCTACAGTTCTTCTTGTAACTGAGTCACCATCACTGCCAAGGGTCACGCTGGGGCGTGACTTAGGGAGATGGACTGGGGACGAGTGGGTAATTCAGCCTAATTCATGTTTGTGTGCGGCTCGGAGCAAAATGCTTGTAATCCGCTTTCTGATTCTGAGACCTGTAAATATAGCATTAAACAGCTGGACCACTGCAGTTTGTCCTAGAGTGTACAGATGCACAGATGCACATCACTGTCCCCACCCATCCACTCCCTGGCAGGGCAGGGCAGGGCGGAAGGAGGATCCTATTCTGAGTATTGTATCAAATTGCCTTGCATGCCAAAGAATGTGGTTTTGTTGTATTTTAAATAGCTGGAGCTTTAGATAGATTGCTAGAATTGGGGGGGAAATGATGGATAATGGAGTAATTACACCTTTTATGACTTACCCCATACATCCTCTGCCCCCAATCTATTCTGTCACAGATCCAAAGCAAACTAAACATTTGCTTACAATGCTACTATGGTCCTAGCTGTGCAGTATTTATGAAAGCTCTAAATATTTTCTAGAAGTTTGATTGCCTCTGTGTAAATCAGAACTGTTGTAAATCCAGACCATCTCTTGCTTGGGTAGGCCTCTCTGTGTGGTGTTAGCTTTTCTGCCTACCTCCAGTGTTGAGTCTACACACAACAATATGATTGGGAGACACATGTGTCTTCCTGTAAGATTCCTTATTAGTTGATGCTACCAGAAGAGTGAGACCCCAGAGATTTTCTATCTATTTTAGTGTTAGCTATCAGTAGTTCTGATCCAGGGCGTGAAGACAGCTATCTTATACATTCTAAAAAAGCTATAGCCTACAGCAGCCTTGAGGATGCAGTCTCTCTAAGACACTTTAGCCTCCCAGCCAAGTTTGAATTAGGTCAGACAGAAAGTGAACACTGCATCCTTGGCTTCAAGAGCAGTGGCAGTTTTAGCACTTTTCCTTATATTTTTCCAGCGGGACAGTGAGAACAATTTTAGAAAGTAACAGCGACACCTCTGAGTGATTCATATCTCACCCTAACCCAAAAATAATGTAATACTGAAATAGCATATTAATGACAACATAACTGATCCGAGTCCTGCTCCATAATAGCCAATGCCTATTTTTAAACTGACTTGATGCACTGCACACCTAGTCCTAATTAATGTGTAACTTTTAATTAAATAAAGTAATAGTAAGTGGCCAGCGGCTTCCATATTCCAATACGAGCAAGTTGTACTTCAGCCACAATGTCCAGCCTACATGACAAGTTTATACAGCTGTGTTTATGTGGCTTCTTCAGTGTAACTGGCTCCTGAGCCACTGCATGACTCTGAGAAGGAATGTTGATTGAGATTGCGATGTTCGAGTATCCTCGGTTTGAAATCGATAATTTGAAATACCTCGTAATTCCACCCTTATTTATCGTATTTCACCTTCAGTTGAGATCTTTGACATGGCCTTAAACCGGGATAAGATTAAATAAATAGGGCTTTGATGACTAAGCTTTGTGAGCAGGCTCCTTTGCCAGGTATGTCATGCAAATAGCATGAGCCACAGTGGCTGTCCAGGGGGCGTGTTTGGTAATGAAAATACTTCCAAGTAAATGGAAACACTCTCTCTGCACTCTGTGTGTGAGTGCCACAGCATGAGGAAATAGCAAGCTAAGTCACTTGTTTTTGTATCGTACTGTATCTGTTGAAGAGCTCCCCATGCTACTGTTTTTTTTTCACAAGTTAAAGGGCTAAACAGCCTTGCAAATTGCTAATTCTAAGCATCAGTGATGATGGCAGACAATATGGTTGAAAGAATCTTTTAACCAACTCACAACTCATTTCACCCAATTCGCTAATACATCCCCATGGCCTACCTTCAGTGGAAAACAAATGAAACACTACACACTTCACTTGCATGCCATTTAGCAGGAAAGGGTGTGTGGAATAAGAGGTCCAAGGAGGGACCATTCTGCGTTTGAATGAGAGAGACAGCAACATCCGTTGGGGAGGTGGAGGGGTGGGGGTGTCTTCTATTTATAGGTGAACTGCGTGTGACTCCGGACAGATGAGAGCGTGGATGATTAGTGTGTTTCTATCCCGAGCTGACGGGGACCTGGCACGGCCGAGCACACACCCTCCAGCCACCAGAACCGGACACTGGCGCTGATGGAGGCCACACAGAGGAGCCCGAGCAGGACAGGACACAGTGGGTGATGGGGGTTAGTAGTAGTGGTGGTGGGGTTGATGCTGATGGGGGCAATCTGATGGCCTTGTTAAAACCAGCAGCAGCAGCAGCAGCAGTGGTAGCATCTCTTCTTCCAGGAAGGGTGGGGGGTGGGTTTGCTGATACCTTTTAAAATCCAGCATGCAGAACATGTCCAACCCTATCCCATCCACATGACTGCATGGCTGCCTTGCCACCTTATCATCTCAGTGATCCAGTAAATTAAGCTAGATTGCTCCTCTCCGACCTTGCTATCTACCTCACGCCATTTGTTACCTCCTTTAAGCGAACACGGCATTGGAATTCTTATTCCCGGCAGATATAAAATACGGTGGATTGATATTCTCCTGCCGGCTAAAAATAGCAGGAGGCTAGGGGCAGCGCTATCTGGTATCATTATGCCCCTCTCTCTCGCTCTCTCGAAGGGGACACGCTGCTGTACTGAAGCATATGGAATGCATTACCCCTCAGGTCTGTGCATTAGACATGCCAAGTGGCCCTGGTGTCAGTGGATGAGGCCCGGGTTGGTTTGACTTGTAAATCCCATTCCCAACACTGTCAGTAAGGGGGAACTCATTTAGCCTAGCCTGCCGTGAGTGTTCCAGGGCTGTGTTCTGCATAAAGCAAACCAGGTGCCACTGTGTCATGTACACAGCTCCACCCTCAAGGGTTTGTGAGGGGTGGCTGAAATCTGGTTGATCGCCATTAAAGGAAAGCTCAACCCATAGCCTCATTGTTCAGGGTCACTGAGTGCTATGAAAAAGAATGACAAAATGTGGTACAACATAGACCGAAATGCATACTGGCAGTTAAAGCTATCTGTTAGGAGCAAGTCAACTCAGTTTCAGTATTCCCTGCCCCTATTGGTTAGCTTTAGCTGCTCGGTTCACATTCAGTTTATGCTGTAGGTCTGCTAATTGGTCTTGCTCTTTTTCCTAATGACAGCAATCCCTGACCTTTAACAACAGGGCTATGGGTTTAAAAGGGTATAGGTTTCCTTTACTAGTCACTTCAGTTTTGAGGTGACTAGAATACCAACACAAACAATGTGAATTTACTTCGAGCTAGATGTGGACAGCAATGCCCTCAACTTACTCATCTCAGTCCCACCTCAAAAACATTTACAGGCTACCGATAAACGTGCTTATTCTAGATGTCCAGAGAATCCAGAGATCCTTCCCCATCCCACCTTATCACCAGTCTAAGAAAGTCTTCAGTCATTCTTGTGGTGTGTGAAGTTGTCTGTTAGGACAGTTTGTTTGCTGTGCAAAATGAGAATCGAAACACACAGCGGTTTCAGACCACTGCTCATTGAACTGAGTGGAGAAATCAATTAGAGGAAATACTTCTAGCTTGTTGAGTCAGACAGGGGAAAAAAACACCGCTGCTGGTTTTAATGTTCAAAATGGATACATAATGAGCAAGAATGAATCCTGATTATGCAGCACGAAACCTAATAGAAGTTAAGTCAGAACTCAAAGGAGACTGCTTAAGAGGCTGGAAGGTGCAACAACATCATTTTTGAAGAGGTTTCTTCCGCACAACAAAAGATGAGATGGGAGCATGAACAAACAAAAAAACCAAAGGGTAAACTATTTCTGTTGTTTGTTAAATAGAAAGGGTGAGATCAGACCAGGCTGCGCAGGATGACTAATAGGATCTTTCTGGGTGTTTTTAAGTGTCTCTTTCACCTCTGAAGTCAAAGCACTTGGGAGCCACACCACACTGTATGTGACACAAAGGCACTTAAGTATTCTCCTCCATGCTTGTGGGTTGCCTGGAAACTAAGTGTGTGTGTGTGTGAGAGAGACCCTAAATCTGTATGTGTATGAGTGTGTATATATACTTTGTATATACATTACAAGCCTCTGTACATATAAAGAATGGAAATTGTGTACAGCCCATTTCACAGGCAGTTGTTATATCTGAGAGAGACAGAAAGTCACCTGACTCTGCACTCTCTGTGGGGACGTTGACTGTTGACCACAGGACAGGGCTGTGTCTGACCAC
>JAVQKI010474095.1:0-16589 GCA_036025975.1 Nematalosa erebi | reverse complement strand
CTTGGTAAGTACTACTTGTTTTTCCTGAACAGTACAGACTAAAATGGAATGGAATGGAGAATGGAGTGAATGAAGGGAAAACAGGTTCAACGGCAAAAACAATAATATTTTCTAAAAGCCTATACCCTCTAGATGTGATTTAACTCAGTTCAGTTTAAGGGTGCAAGGGGGAAATAGAAGACTAAAGACCCTAATCCCACCAGTGGAGTAGTAAAAGTAAGGGACAGCGTTCTGAGAGGTGGTCATTATCATACAATAACACCCGGCACAGTGATGGGAGCATAGGGCTCTTGGATCACTCTAAGGGGAGTTATTCCACGATAACGACCGCCTCACTGAACGTCAGCCGGCTTATTACGCAGCTACCTATTGAAGACATCAATAACATGACAATGAAGCGTTGTTGATCATTTCTTTCATAGTGATTTTAATGATTAAGACAGATAATAGCTCCCACAAGAAAAAACTAGTCCGTTAATTGATTGGTAATGGCAACGTTCTGTTACACTAAGCAGCGGTCCGTTATCAAAAATATAAAAACCGCAGAATATTGGGAGGTATCACTGAAGTGACTGGAGCATTCTACAGCATTATAAAAAGCCATGTAATAACACAACATAAACAAGGACTGCACTCCAAACATCATTCAGGTACTTCACATCAGCAATACTTAACTACAAGCGAGCATGTCACTGGGTTGTCAAGTGGGCACTCTCCTTTGTCAGTTCTGCTCAATAAGGGCCAGCGACAAAATATTACATTTTCTGTGTGTCTGAAATCCTGGTGTAACTTAGAGGATTAAAGAATGACTAATGAAATCCAAGAGCCGGTGATGTGATATCCATTACATTTGATTTAGGACTGATTGTGTACGCACAACCACAGCCAGATGTTGGCTGATTCATCTCCCTGGGTGATCTTAGAGCGCTGCGACAGAATTCAATTCAATAGAGAGGGATACTCTTTCTCAAGGCAATACTCTACAGACACAACACACACACTGACACACTGTTATGCAGTGCATCCACACACACACATTCACACATACAAACACACACACACTGCGGTTTTCTCAGAAGTACCAGCATGTGTGGAACCACAGGGGTTGGCCATGACTCGTGCTGAATACACTTCTCATTTAACTGCTAAATGTTGTTTCAATTCCTGCACACTGGAATACTCATGTTTCTGACTGAATCCCTTCTCCAGTTCTAGAAGCTTCCAGAGGATTCCAGCTAGCAGGCCATCCCCGTTATTATTTAATGGAGAAGGAAGCCACATCAACGCTAAACCACTCCATCATTCTTTCTTTTCTTCCCACAATTCCAATGTGCAGAGCCCCACAGCCTAATTACACGGATGGGGAATGTTTCTGATTTCTCCCTTCTTATGGCACATCATAAAACCCGGCACATCAAAGCTTAAGTGCCGAAAATCGCGACGGCTCAATAAAGGGCCCGGAGCTGGAGGGATGTGAGTGGGATGAAGACAAAATGGCCGTGCACGTTCATGCAGGGCCGGTAAGACTGACCTATGACTATGGATTACTCTGCCTGCCTACTTGTGCGCTTGTAATCACCACTGATTGCAGTGGCAAGAGGAGGATGTTAAGCATGGCGGAAGTTCAAAGATGTGATTGGTTTGGCATAGAAGAGGACACAAGCACGGATAGATGGACCATCTATTGAAATGTTGTGAACCCCTCCCAAACGCTGACAGACAAATACACACGCACACGGGTGCGCATACACACACACACACAAATCTCTCCTCAGGCAATGCATTGGCCAGTCTCTGTGACATGTAAGCAAAGTGCAGAATTAGTTTTACTCTGGCACTGCCAGGCCTACTCCTCAGGGTGGGGGGGGAGGTCTGTCCTCTCCCTCCTCCCCTCGCTGCCACGCTCGTGTCTGACGGCGGGGCACAGTGCAGCGGCGCCGAGGCGAGGCAGCCAACCGTGCGCCTCCTCCTGCCTCTGCCCCAGATAGCAACAAACAATGGACCCGCCGCGACCGTGAGCAAAGCGCTGCTCATTTGCAAACGCCAGATAAAAGCGCCTGGTGCACAAAGAGACAGGGAGGATGCCTGTATGGCCCCACACTGTGTGTGTGTGTGTGTGTGTGTGTCTGTGTGTGTGTGCCGCCATCAGAGTCAACTGTTCGCCCCGGCACACGTCAGGCTGCGGGTTGGTTTATGTCGGGTTTCTTGTTTCTGGTGCAGTCTGTCCTCGGCTGCGGCTGCTCTCCAGTGCTGTCACGCCTGGCTGGCTCACAGAGTGCCTGCGCCACTCAAGCAGAGATAGGGAGCCTCTTAATTGGCTAAGACAATGTTGCTACAGTCAGGCTGTGACGAGCAGGGCTGGTTGCAATCACAGAACAGACTTTTAAAAAGCATCGCCTTCCCTCTCAGCCCACACATGTGTTGTTTGACAAGAGGCACAATAGTAATTCAGTGGAGTAGTCTATATACCACACACACAGAGGCATAATGTTTTATTAAACTATACAGCTCATCCACAGCCTAATGGTGTCTAATATCTACTCATAATTTGACTTCCATAAGCTCATTAAGGGTAAGATAGCTTTACACATTTGTATATAATACAAAACCAACCCCCACGCTAACCATTCACACAGAGCTTTACATCTCAGAGTTTTCTATACATCTAATCTGTCTCCATTCATGCAAGTGATGACTCAGGGCCAAGGGCCACCACTGTGCGAGCAGTATCAGCCAGCCTCACACGCAAAGGGCTCTCCTCATCCTCACGTTTTACACGCCCAGCCCGACGAGAACTCCAGCTTCATCAGCAATGCATTATGAATGAGGGGTAATGGGCTGAGACAGCCCCAAAAGCGCATCCTCTCCATCACTGATGCTCCGCCGAGACAAAAAAGAAAAATTGAGAGAGGAGGAAGAAAGGAAAACACTTGGATGTCACATGGGTCAGTGGTTAGCCATTTTTTGTTTCCTTCGCTCCTCTTCTTCCTCAGCGCAGTGGTTATCGTTTCTTCCTCCTTCCTCATCGCCCACACACACCCCCACAGGCCACCTTCCTCTCGTCATTTTCTTAGCATTACACAGATCACCTCATGCTACTTATCAGAGCCACTTAAAGAGTCTTGCCATGCTTAACAATCTAGCCACCCCACATTCACAACCAACCCCCCTGCATACCCCATGCCCCAACACACACACACACACACACACACACACACACACACTCATTCTCTGCCCTGGGCAGCGTTGGCCTGTTTACACATCCCGTTCCCATAGCAACCCCGCGATGTGTCTGCAAGCAGTGCAGCCAGGCGTGGTGGCTGGCAGACTTCTCCGTCTGTGCCCATCCGACACACAACCCACCACCTCCAAACCGAACCCTCCACCCACCCCACCCCACCCCATCCCCCCACCCCACCCGCCTGCCCGCCTGCCCGCCTGCCTGCCTGCCACCCTCACATCAAACAGCTCTCGGCCCCCAAGCCGCCATGCCTTTGAGCTCGCCGGGCTCATTAACCATTTGACATGTACCACCTGAGGAGGGCATATTTATGAGGCCGTCTCAAATGTGCTGAAATGTGCCACAGATAAGGACTGCGGTGGCACTCGGCTGAAAGCAAGAGGGTGCGTGTGTGTGTGTGTGTGTGTGTGTGTGTGTGTGTGTGTGTGTGTGTGTGTAGGAAGATAGAGAGCAAAGTGAAGCGATGAAGGTTGAAAATGGTTCTGGGTGGGGAAGTGATGTGTGAGTCTGTCAGATGATGATCACATTTGTTTTCCCACTTCATTATCAGGCCGTGCCCTGCTGGGGTGACTGGTGGCCCCCGGGGCCGAGATGAATCTAGATGTCTGAAAGCCAGATGCTGTGAAGGTAAAAAAAGGTGACTGAGCGAGGTGAGCATTCTCACACTCATAGACAGACGCCGTTCTGAAGAATCTTTGAAGTTATGTCATCACATTCACATTCATACTCACTCACATGCAGTCATCTGCTTGTACCTACGGATAGGGAACACTGAGATGGAGAAACGTTGGCTAGCTCGCAGCTTCAAACCGAGATCATAAAGCTCTACGATGAAATACTCCACTAAAGGGCGTCTCTGATGTACCGTGTCGTCCACTGCAGTCCATCTTGGTCATCGTGGCTCTGGCTTGACCCTGTCCCCTCTCTGTGGCCTCCATCCACCACCCACCACAACCCCCCGCAGCGTAGCCCCCCTCCCCGCTGCGCCGCCTCTCTGTCAGGTGCATCCACTTCCATGGGCAAGGTGAACCTCGGCCGCCGCGCAGCATGGGGCTTCCGTGGCACACGCGTGAGGGGCGTGCTAATGCAGAGAACACAGACAGCCACACACAGACAGCCAGCACACCCACACTGATCCCCAGCTCCCACAGAGAGAGAGAAGAGGGGGGGGGGGGAGAGAAAGAGGGAGGGAGGGAGAGAGGGAGGGAAGGAGAGAGGGAAAGAGAGGGAGGGAGGGAAAGAAGAGAGGGGGCGGATCGGCAGTGTTGAAGTGTGCTGATGGGAGTCAGGAAGCTTTCACCGCAGCCATCTAACTGTGACAGAGAGGTGTTAGAGTATGTGTGTATGTGTGTGTGTGTGTGTGTGTGTGTGTGTGAGTGTGTGTGTGAGTGAATGCCAGAGAAGAAGTGGGAATTCTGGCTAGGAGGAGGAGATGTTATGTGGAGAGCATGTCACAACTGGATATTTCTCCTAGGTGACGGCAGAGGCTGTAAAATCCTGGCTGGTGAGATCTCCAGCACCTTGACCTCTGACACTGAGGTTGGCAGGACGCCTCCAGCAGTGCCGTCTGCCATATGGTGCTTCTCTGCCCGCCCGCCGCTGGGCTGCCTGCCGCACCACTGATGCAACCTAGACATTTACTTTGAGATTATTCATTAGGTCTGCATATGCTTCCAGGGAGAGGTGCTTAAGGGACGCCACAGAGCCTCTCCAGCTCAGAGGCTGGTCAACAGAGGAGTGGAGGAGTGCTCGCATGGGCTCAAGTGAGAAGAAGATCAAGAGTTTGAAAGGAAGAGTGAAGGAAAGAGAAAAAAGAATATGGGACGAGGGGGGTGGGGGGGTGGGGGTCGTTCAAAAGGCAGTAATGTAGTGCTTAATTAAATCACCATACATACCAGCACATACTGTACAGTTCAATTGTGCAATACCAACGGTGACCTGTTCAAAGTTCCTTTGGACAGAAAATCCCACCCACATGACCAGCTCTGAATACAAGCAAAACAAAAGCAAAGTGTGTGCAGATACCAAGAGCTAACCTAAAGATGCCTTCCACGCAGACCTTGTGAGACAGATAAGCAGAATACCTCAAACATGTGCACATGGCATAGGAGGACAAGAGCCTCACACAGAACAACATACCATACACACAAGCACTCTATAGGGCAACTCTCCCAGATTCAATTTACTAAATAATCTTATTCAGTGAGAAAGACAGAGTGGAAGAGAGAAAGAGAGAGGAAGAGAGAGAGAGAGAGAGAGAGAGAGAGAGAGAGATGAGCATGGTGTTCTACATCATTCAGAAGACGTTTTTTTTTTTTTTTGCTGGGTCAGCCTCTTACTGTGTTCATGAATAAAAAAGCATCTGACAAACACGCTCACGGCTCAACAGCCCTCTCAGACCCGCATAATACAGGACCTTTCAAAGAGGTGGAGAGAGGGATAGAGGGAAGGATATTTTATAGAAGAAAAATGGTATGACATGGGGATGAGAGAGAGAGAGAGAGAAAGAGTGAGTGAGAGAGAGACAGCAGAAGGAAAAGAAAACCGTGTGAAAAAGCGGAAAGAGACAAGGGCTGAGCAGGACGCAGGGAAAGGACTGCCAACCCAGAATCCCCTGGGACGTAAGCAAATCTCAATCCACTGATTGGTTTGTCAGGGCAGCATTACAGGCATAGCACTGCTCTATAAGATGAGGACGGCCTCAAGGTCAGGAGGAACAGCAGGAACCTCAGGTGCGTAAGCCCCCTCATGTCTGTTTCCCATCTTAATGAGACCACAGAGACAGCCAGCCAAACACCCTACACTTCTGACACACAACAGCACTGTCTTAGCAACTTAAACGTCGTAGCCATTACGTCTTCCTGTTGACTCTTCTGTGTGAGTAGAGAACACAGCCCGGAATGGAATGGTGCGTTCAAAGCCAGCCACTGGCAGAGAGATAACAGAAACAGAGCAGCAGTGAAACAGAGGAATGCTCGGAGACATGCACATCTTTTCTCAATCAGATCCACTCCTTAACCCACATTATTGAATGTGTCCTAAGCGTTTAGCTCCTGAGGAAGGAGGCAGGCAGGCTGACTCATTTCTGGACTGCATAATGAGGGAAAGATGGAGGTCGGCCTGCAGAGTTAATCTCCCATTATCTGTTTCAGCAGGACTTATCTGGCACAGTAATGCCCCAGCATGGGCAGGCCACTCCACATCTCCCTCGCTCTTCTCTTTTTGCCTCCCTCTCTCTCTCTCTCTCTCTCTCTGAAGATATGAAAACGTATCGTCATGGCCCCACTATGCAGACATGTGTCAGAGGAAGGGGAGCCTCAACAATCACCTCCTCCTCCTCCTCTTCGTCCTCCTCCCTCACATCCCTTGTTCCATTCCATGTCTTCCTTCCTTCTTCCCCCAATCCCTCAATCCTGCTGGTTTGGGACTTTTCACACAGAGAAGAATAAAAAACTAAAGATATAAGAAAAGAGAATAGGTCGCCTCCAGACATAAACAAACTAGATTTCTCAAGCCCAGACAGTTTGGCCAATCGACTGAGGAAGACAAAAGGGCCATATATGTGTGGCCACCTGGCTCCACAGACTCATTCATATCAGTGAACAGAGAGATTATAAGATCCATTGCCTGAGACAGTTTTGGCAATGCAGACACATGCTTCTTGCTCTACAGATAAACTTGGAGGTACAGTGCAGAGAGAGGGGCAATAGATCAAGCTCACCTTCCAGACAATCGTTTAATCCAAAACTGGATTTAGATTGCTTTCGATCTAGAATGCCCCTAGGGCTATGTGCAGGTGTATTTTAGCTGAGCTAGAATAAATCACCAGGAACCTGGTGCAAGACATTTAAAGGGATCATGTCATGATTCAACATACCTCACCTCAGTACTGGTATGTGCATACTTGATACTATGAAACATTCGTTAATGCAATAAATGAACACCTCTGAAACATCACATCACAACCACTTTCACTAACACCGTGCAAACATACAGTATTGGATGAGAGTCTATCTGAATAGTCTGACATGTTTGGTCATACTGTACCCCAGATATGGTCCTGTTGTTGAATACTTTCTCTGGCAATAAAAGAAATGACTGAATCAGCCTTAGCTCTTAGGCCATGACATGATGTTAACTGTCTTTCTAGTCAACGCTTAAGTTACTTCACACATTAACTACTGCAATCCATCCTGTCTGGCCAAATAATGCAGGCCTATTCCACTTGCTCCCATATGTAAATATAAAACTATGCAAAAAAGAAGTACATGGTCAAAATCCACTGCACTGATCATGGAACACCTGTGGACATGCAGCTTCACTGACTTCCAGTGGCATGTTGAATACAATTTCCAATTACAGGATTTACTCTTCCATACCCTGACCGACCACAGCGACACTTCCTGCTTGTTTGCCACTGCAGTTCTGGTGTGACTACAATACACAGCTTACATGCAGACTATTTCTCAGTTGTAGCTACACAGCATGCTAAAAGCAAACCAACAAATGGCACGTGCAAAACAGAGCTAGATGGTTTGCTCCCGTTTGAAGGTATCATTTAAAGGTGCACTACGAGATCTTGCATGGTTTTTAGCGCAATTTCTTTTTTGTCTCAGTTCGTAGGCATCTCACCTTGATCAGCTTGCTGTCTACCTCCTGAATACATTGTGAGAAAGCCCGGTCTCAGGAGACAACACAGGGGCTATAAACCTCAAGCAAACACTAGAGGCTCAGGCTGTGCACAACAACATAACAAACTAAGTTCCAGTCAAACACCAACAAGATTGTTAGGGGAGGGGGTGGGTGTTAGCATGTACATATGGGTGTGTGTGTGGGGGGGCAAAGTTCATTTAGTAGCTTGAATTTGAGAGTAACGTTTTGTTTGGTATTTTAGTATTTACGTGGAACGTCAACAGAGGTTACTTCATGCAGGATCTCATAGTGCACCTTTAAGAAGAATATTGGAGAAGCCAGTATTTGAACCATTGACTCATACACTTCATCAAGATGTCATTTCATGTTCAGAGTGCACAGTGGTACTGAAGATGTGTCCTGCACTGCGCTGTGCTGCATTCCTCAGTGCCACTTCGTTAGCTCAAGTGAAAAATGATGCGTCCATGTTTGCTTTCAAAAACAGCAGCTGATGGTGAGGGGCTAGAGTCCTCCTTTCAATCTGCCAATCAAATGCCCTCCACTCAGGATTCTCATAGGAGGATATGCATCAGGAAGGCCAAGAGAATCACTAAAGTGCCCGGCCATTCTAACACAGACTGTTTCAGGTGCTCCCATCTGGCAAGTCATATACTGTAGCAGCCTCCCTCTCAACTGTGCAAGACACAGACATACACACACACTGACAAACAAACACACACACACACACACACACACACACTATTTATATACTTTATTTGATTCCACTTTACCAGTCAACTTTTATCAGGAATCAAATTTTCTGAATAGTCAGATTAATGAAGTTCAAAATTTGTGTGTTTTGAGATCATGGGCACAAGAAAAATCTTCCTCTATGACTGCTGACACACACACACACACACACACACACACTCAAACACTCGTGCACTTACCTCTTAACAATTTATAACAGCTACTTTGTATAATTTTTTGGCAATAGCCTACTGTACTTACAGAGGAAAAAGCAAAGAATTTTAAACAATGATAATGAGATGTAGTTAAGAAATCAATTAGTGTTTTTTAGGCTTCAGTGGATTTAAGTCAGTAAGTGGCTTACTTATTGAAGAAACAAAAATTCATGCTTGTGGTCCTAGAGACACAAAATTGCTTTAACTATTGCCATTATTGAGACCACGCCTATGGCACGCCTTTTTCTGTTGTTTCATTTCGGCAGGGAGCGTTTTCTGCACGGATTCTCCACGCAGGACGCAAGAAGGATTGTCCTCCTGTCAGCTCAGAGTGGAGCGAGAAGACAAAAATTCAACTCAGAGCGAAGAATCGGCATACTCTAGTGTACTGAGAAAATTCCTTTCATTCTCTGCGAAAAAGGGAACATGTTACAAACATTCATAATGAATATATTAATATATACTGTAAATATGTTTTTATGACATTCCTAGCAAGAAATGATATCTTTACTTTCATAATCTAAGATAATCTTTAGCTGACAGCTTTCAACTGCACTGTAGCAAGAACAACACAACTTGTAAAACAAAATGAGGATTATAATCAGAACCAGCAACTGAGATGCCAAACATGGCGGACACTAAGGCAGGAGAGGATCTCCAGCTCAATCAAATGCACATTCAGTCTGGTGAAAAGGCAAGTAAGAACACAAACAGATGTCAATACCACTAAATAACCACAATTTATTTTTATGGGAATAGCACAGACTATTAATTGGTTATTTCTGTACATAGTTAAATTTTTTCACACCTTTTCCTACAGTCTGGGTTATGGCTTATGGCCGAATGTGGCAGGACATGACCGAACCAGATCCTGTCAGCTGGTGCAAAATTTCCATTAGTATGTAAAGGTTTCTAAATATTCTAAGACACAACTGTAGCGACAAAAGACGACTGCTTATCCTCTGTCGAGATTTCCTTAGTGTAGGGGTAGGGTAAATTCATGTACTGAGAGCACAAACCATCCTCTATTGGTAGGCTACTGTTATTCTTAAAACAAGCTAACATTCATAAGCTAAATTAGTGAATATAAAATGTAGCTGTTTGCTTGTTTGTTTGACTTGACTATTGTTGTCACAGCTGGCCCTGGCTCTAAGTACCCTGTCACACCTGAATGGGCCCTTGACAAGCAGATAAAGGTGCAGAGGTCATCAGAGAACAAGGAAGGAAGAGAGCGAGGTATGCCCTTGCTTGACCTTGAGAATTGAGAATGGCAATAACAAATATTGGTGCTGGGTGTGTATATCTGTGTGTGTGTGTGTGTGTGTGTGCGCACAGTCTTGAATATTTACAAAATGGGCATACATACACACAAAACAAAAACAATAATAATAATACAATAGCAATCAGAGTCATGCTTACAGTCACAAACACTGTCAGCCTGCTAAGCTGTGAAGCAAACAAACAGATGAAACCATGCCATGAATTTTACTCGCTGTCACTGAATGGTGTTGTGGACCTGATTTCCTCTTCTCTAAACAGTACAGACATGGACCTCTGCTGCCCACACTGCTGTGAACACACTGCTCTCTAGAGTGGAAAGTCATTTAGCCGCTAGCTGCTGTGCGCCTGCCTGCCCGCCTGCCATGTTGATGAGGCAGCAGACAGACTTATTTTGGAGGGCTGCACACGGAGCTCACGCCAAATCAAGATGGGCAGATTGATGAAAACTCGTACGGCACGCAATTGAACAGGAGGAGAGGCACGTGTGTGTGTGTGTGTGTGTGTGTGTGTGTGTGTGGCAGAATGCTGGGATGTGCGAGATGAACTTGAAACAGCCATGCACTAGTTCAGTGATGGTGAATGGACAGAGTAAGCTTTTCAAACCAGCCCAACAATAACCTTCAGCTTCCCCTCCTCCTCCCCAACCACCCTACACAGACACACACACACACGCATACACATACACACAAACGCAGACACGCATACACACACACACACACACACAGTCTCCTACCATCACCCTTCAAATGTCAGAACATGCCTGGGACAGGACTGAGAGACTGTGTCCTGTCAGCCGTCACGCCAATCTGCCACAGATGACAAATAACCTTGCCTTCCAGGCTTTTCCATCAGTGCCGTCATCACCTGGGCTCTCGGGGCAGCCACCTAAATCTGAGAAAGAAAAAAGAAAAACACATTTCAAACAGATGACAGATGTAGAGCCATACGTCTCCCCGGACATCCATCAAATTACAGAACCCCTCTGCCTCTGAAAGTGAGCAGGACCTGTGAGGGCATTTGTGCTATTTAGAGACGTCCACTACAAAGTGGACAAGTCTAAAGCCACAAACGATGACCTTTTTCTCTGGCAAATGAGGAATATGAAACAGACTGACAGTGACAATGTTTAAACTAACACCCATCACTTGAACATTCCCGCTCAAAACTCTTCCCCGGGCGTTGGAATTTGAAATGTGTAATATTTATGTGTTCCTGTCTCCTGGAATCAGCTAGGCATTGGCAAAACAGAGAATTTGACGGCAACTCCCACTTACAACAGAACTCTCTCCCTTTTCACATCAATCAGGGTGCTGTGATGCCTTGCTCTGTCAGAAAGCTATATATACATAACATATGCTGTGATTGCTATCTCCTGCTTCAGCAACACCTCTGTCAGGCTCCCCGCTACACTGCTAAGACTATTTCTGCATGCCATCTGTTCATTTATTTGCTGTGAGCTGAGAGAGCCTAACAATACTGCTCCTTCTGCAAGGCGCCTCCGCGTTCCTCTGTTGGATTTAATTAGGACTTCATCCGTACTGTTAAACACGTGAAGCAGACGGCATTACGGCAGCTATAATCTGCATTTAATTAAAGCAACATGCCACAAAATGTCATGTCACTCTATTCTTGTGCAGTTTTCACTTGGCTTTCACACGTTCTCTCTTTCTTTAGCTACTTGGGCTAGAGATTTTTTTTTTCTTAAGTGGTGTACTTGCAAATTTTTTAACATGATAATATGTCAAATTAAAAGGGCCACTGTCTGGTGGTGGGCAAAAAGCAATTATATTAACTGAGGTAGCTCTCGATCTGTCAGAGTTAAAAATTAAAATAAAAAGAAAAGAAAACAATGACCGTAGCTTTCTGGCAGGCACATGAGTCAAGACTGTCAGTGTTGCTGGTCAGCATAGTTTTTTGGCCGATTTGTTTAGAAAAGAAAAACAAATATTCTTGTTTAATCATTCCTTAATCATGTTCACTGTAAACCATGACTGTAAGAAGAGTCATGCAAATTATTTCTACTTCAAACTATGTCAAAGCTGAGCAGAATTCAATGCAGAATGTGTTGTAGTTTAGCAACTGTAACCTTCAAAGGTACTGTTCATGACTGTGATGGTACCACAAGTTATACTGTGCACAAGTTTGCAATTTCAATACACAAACTTTAAAGCAGACTTCCTAGAGTAACCACCTTGCCAGAACCAGTGTTAGCCTCTATCTCTCTTTCTCTCTCAGTGAGAGAGAGAGAGAGAGAGAGAGAGAGAGAGGGAGTGGTTGTGTGTGTGTGTGTGTGTGTGTGTGTGTGTGTGTGTGTGTGTGTGTGTATATATAAGAGGGAGAGAGAGAGAGTGAGAGAGAGAGAGAGAAACCTCCAGGCAACAATGATGTAAGAGGAGGTAAACTAGTTTGAAGTGTCAAAAAGAGCCAGTCAAACCTCCCACAAAAGAAAACGACAAGATGGATCGGACCCAGAAAACCTGTGATCCTAACGGGAAGCCGGCTAAGGAATTAGAGCATGAGTGCAGAGTGCAAGTGCTTCAAGCCGAGATCATTTGAAGCCGATGAGTCAGCCTCGGTAAGTGCAGTATACTCAGGCATTTAGAAATTCAATCGTGAGGTCTTGCTGCTGCTTGGGCCGAGGGTAATTACCTGTGAAGCAAGGGTGTAAAGCTTGCTTAGGTAGGACCTCGGCGGATGGTTTCATGCTTCGCTGACGCTGACACAGAAAACTCAGCGGGCGAAAAAGCACTTTTACCCCATATCAGCTCAGCCAAGCCTGGTAATGTCCTCCGCACACAAGGATAGGGGGAGAGCGAAGGCATGCTCACTGACACAAACACATGCACGCATGCGTCCGCACACACACATACACACACACAATCACACAAACGCAGAGGTTCTGCTGGACGTTATGGGGGCAAACACCTCGCTGTGATGTACACTAGAGAGCTTCGGCTCTCCAGGAGATATACAACGTGAGGATTCTCTTCACAGAATGAGATCATTGCGGCAGCTGATGGCGCGAGACAGCGCGATAAAAAACCCTGACATGCTGATGAAGAAGTGAGAGTCCTGCGCCACGCTGTGAATCAGGCAGGGCTCACTGTAGGCTGCCTGCCGGCCAGCCTTGATTTACAGCACTTCCCTGCAATGGCAGGCGTGTGGGCTCTCTGTTTTATAGTCTCTCTCTCTCTCTCTCTCTCTCTCTCTCTCTCACACACACACCACACTCACACACACCATCGTTTTCCTTCTCTCTCCCTCTCTGTCTTTCTCTCCAATCTTCCATTTCTCCTCCTTCTCATCTGCTGTGTTGTTCATTTTTGGCGTCTCATTATCTGTCCTGTCACGGTTCTTATCATGGCCGTCCTGAGCTGCCTGGGTCTGTGTCTGTGTCTGTGCTGTGCTGGGCAACTGCTCATAAATGCACCAAGCATGAGATGAGGTGCGCCACAGCACGGCGCGGCGGACAGGAGAGGAGGCAGGTCGGCTCGACGGAGGCGAGAAATCCCGTTAGCGGCAGCGCCAAGCTTCCTCCACACAGCCACACACTTCACACAGAGGCGGCTGCCTGTTAGGACTGCACAGCAATGCCTCTCCTGAGAAGCGCTCGCTCCTTGCCCCACGCAAAGACACGTCCGCCCAAGCGAGGCAACAGTAAACACTTCTAAGGTGTAGGGAGCAACCTTGGCAAGCTAACCTGTTTGAAGATTAGGAACAACATGGGGTTGGTTTTAGAGAGAGGGATCAGGGATGGCTCATAAATCTGGCAGCCTGATAGACCATATTTCAGTGGTAAGGTGGGTGTTCCAAGGTTAGCAGAGACCGAGGACATGTCAGATATCAGAACACTGCTGGGTTACAGACACACAGACAAAGAAGTAGGGAATAACATTCCCAGAGAATGGGTAGGAGGGAAACGGAATACTGGGAAAGGGATAGATCATCTGGGTAGCGCTTAGCGATACAGTCACCAAAGCAACACTGCCTAGTAGTTATCTGTGAGGAGCCTAAGAGAGGTTGGTGCCTTATTAACATGCCAGCATGTCTTCTGTAGAAAAGGTGACTGTTGGGGGAAAAGATTTTCATTCTCTCCAAATCCATTTAATAGGGGTATTCCAGGTGCCTGACAAGCTCCAATTCTCTGCAAAATGATTAGTTAAATATTCATGACCTCCTCTGTTTGCCAAAGGGCATTTTATGGTTTCAGCAGCACTTATTGGTGACACTGTGGCAAAGTCTATGCCATAGTGCACAGATTAGACTGAATTATTTAAGCAGCTTGTGACGCTTCTTGAAACCAGTGGGAAAACCATCAGCCAGCTCAAATTTATCTTGCATGAAACTTGCGAGTCTGCAAGAAGGGTACCACCTTGACAGTGCTCTTGTCCCATCGAAGGCCTGCTCCCTGTTGTTGAGAGTGATGCAGTGTCTTACGCACTTGCATCCTGGCAAGGGCCCATCAATTTACAGCAAATGAGCAAGAACAATGCCTGTGCCGCGCATCGGCAATAAATCTTGCTTTGCGTCGAGCGTCTGGCTTTTTCATTTGTTACACACAGAGTTATTGCCTCATCTGGAGCCCTGTGTTTCCTTCTCGTGAGGACAGACCATCTCGAGCAATGGAGTCTTTGTCATCCAGCACGTCTTAATGGGTTTGGGCTGCCTCTCACGTCATTATTAAAGCACAACCACGACCACATTTGTCAAGAGAAGATGCTAGAACCTCTTATGGGGATAAAAAAAGGGTACAAACCTGGTGAAACTGACCATATGACTACAGCAGTCAGTAAGTGAACACTGCCTCAAGTGCTTCTTTTACCCTTCACAATTGAGCTCAACCTTGGGTCTGATAGTCTTTGAAGGCCTGGGTTGCAGTCCACAAAAACACCTGTGAAAAAAACGGCGAGAGCCATGGCTCCAAAAGCCTTGGAAGGGATAGAGAATGCATCTCACGCCGTCGCTCATGCTGAAGAGTTTACATTTCTCCTCTCGCTGGCTCCTGCACTTTCCAAAGTCTGATGAATAGCATGAGAATGCAAACAGTCCCAGACAGCCAAGCATAAATACTGTATCTAACTGAAGCCATAGTATTCTCAGCCACATCCATATTTGTCTGTTTAATTTGCCTGGACTGCAAGCATTTGTGTGTGGCTCTCTTAAGCCTAGTGGGCCAGGGAACAGAGAGGGTGGCACACAAGGGGGAAGCTAAACAGATGCTGGAGAGGGTTGTGGGTGCTGGGAGTGCTGGGGGTGGTCATCCAGGGGTCATGGGGAAAGATGTGAGTAAGAGTGGACGGAGACTAATGCAAAGGGAATGGCTGAAAGGCTTTGGATGAAAACCAAGGCTTGAGTTACGGATGACTGGGAACTGTCACAAAGTACTAAGACAACTGTTTGTGCTCAGCACTTAGACAAATGGTGAGCAGGAACTACAATTACTGTACTTATATGGAGAGAGAGGGAGAGACAGAAAGAGAGGGAGACAAAGAGAAATAGAAAGAGAAAAAAAGACAGACAGAGAGGGGAATGAAACAGATGACTGAAGAGAAAGAGCGAGTGAGAACAAGGAGACACAGAGAATGTGAGTTTTAACTGAATAATTCTCCATCACTGGTCTGCGCTGTCTGCCGTCTTCATTACTGCTGCAAGTGAGAGACAAACTCAATCTTTTTAAAATTCTGGCTGATTTACATAGCCTCTAATGAGCTGGATAACCACATTTCACAGTTTAAGTCATAATCTTGCCACAAATGCATGACGGAATGCTCAATATCCCACGCTGGGCAGCTGCGGTCCAATGATACGTCTTCGGAAGGACATCGCTTTTATTCCATTTCATTTTGGATTACGCTCCCTTACTGGAGAATATTGATCCCATTCCCCACTGTTTGGGGCAGGGGGCTGTTCTGCTCTTCCTGCAGACACATAGTTATCAACTGCAGTAGCTAAGGGAGAGACCTGGAGCTAAACGCAGAGGCCACTGAGGCGTAAGTAAAAAAAGAGTCATCAGAGCCAGGGGGTGGGCAATCAAACCAGATGTCTGCAAGACAGAAATGCTGCTTTATAACAGGTGCAAATGAGGGTATATCAAAGTTTACTGCTTCAGAATAAATTCCTCTATTGCCCATAGGATTATGGTTAAGTGTGCACCATATATCAGTTCTGTTTTTCATACCAAACTGAATAATTTACTTTATCTCATGGCTACTGTTAACAAAACAACATCTCATGATGTACCATTTCATAACTGAATGTGTAAACATGTTAATAATGAAGTGTCTGTGCATGCAATGAAACACCACACTGATACACACATACATACAAACTGATATATTATGCTCTTATGATGTATTTTACATGCTCTTAACAAGACAACTTCAAAACTACTGGGTAGAGCCCAGAAGCAAGACAAATACAAAAACATTAAATATTAAACATAAAGCACAGTCATGAGACAATTACAATTA
>JAVQKI010474094.1:2500-11712 GCA_036025975.1 Nematalosa erebi | reverse complement strand
ACTGCTGGTAGAGACAAAATACAGTATGTCTGAAAGTTTATTTAAGCTTGAAGTGTTTTTCAGTGCTGACAGGCAGAATCACACCACTTAGAAATGCTCTCCAGATGGTTCAAGACATATGTGCTTACATATACACAAACGCACACACAGTCATACACACACACACACACGCACACATTCACAAAGATCGGATTAAAACAATATCTTGTTTCTAATCCCTGCTTTGCAAAACATCTGGATGTCACACGTGGAGCACCGTGGAGGAATATAAAGAGATTGCTATAAGAGTGCTTTGACTAGACTAACAGGTCATGTAGGGTCTTGAGGATAACTCAGTAGAGTCGTGTCAGTAAGTGGTTGCCCAGGGATACCAGCCAGACAGCTTTATCCTGTAAGGGATGGGGCAGCACAGTCTGTTCCAAATTAAAAGTTTTACATAAGTGTCCATTCTGAGAGATGTTCTTCCAGTTCATGGTGCGCATCATATCTTCGGCATTAAGAAGAGATGAGTGGAAAAGCCTCTAAGCCCAGTCTTTAGGCAGTGGTCTTTAGGTGGTCTTTAGGCAGTGGTGCTTGTCATTTGGTGCTTGACATTAGGACATAACATAGTTCTCCCTTAACTGTCAGTTGTCATGTTCTTCTCCACAAGTGCAGTAGTCTGTATTAATCAGGCATCTTTGAGCATTTTGAATATGTTTGTCCTTGGCTTTCCTTATTTTTAATTCTTGGTACCAGCATACTCCTCTCCTCTCTCTCTCTTCTTTTGTGTCTTTCTTCCCCTCTCTCCCTCCCTCTTTCTGTCCCCCTCTTTCTCTCTCTCTCCCTCTCCCACTCCCTCTGCCTCTCTCTCCATATTGGTCTTTAGTGTCACTCTCCGTTATAGCCTAGTGTGTCTCTCTGCCTATCTGTTTCTTTCTCTCTCTCTCTCTCTCTCTCTCTCTCTCTCTCTCTCTCTCTCTCTCTCTCCCTCCATCTCTCACTTGTTTCCTTTCTCTCTATGTTTGTTTCTTTGTCTCTATTGCTCCCACATGCCAGTGGAGCATTTGGTGCTTGTCAATCATGAAGCTTGTCCCACTGCACACTTCACTGGAGACAGTTTGAGGGTGGTGGTGAGGGTGTCAGGAGTGTGTGTGTGGTGTGTGTGTGTGTTTAGAGAGAGGAAGTAAGTGAGTGAGTGTGTGTGTGTGTGTGTTTGTGTGTAAAAGATAGACTGAGGACCATAAGCGGAGAGCAGATAGACTGAAAGTGTGTGAGAGAATTCCTTTCTAAATTGTCCTGCGCATATGTGTGTCAGGTTAAGTATATTTTTAGGGAGCATGTGTGTGCTCCTGGTTATACCCACAGCTGGAGGCTATCGTCTCTGTCAGCCTCTCACTGTCTTCCATATCGGAAGGGACCCTGTGGAATGTCTGACTGCGCGTGTGTGTCCACATGCCTGTGTGTGTGTGTGTGTGTGTGTGTGTGTGTGTTTGATTGCTGTTCTCACCAACGCCCTCACATGAGTTAATTCCGAGAGGCCTGTCAATCCAGAACAAAAGCTTTAGTACAGTCATACTTAAGCTGAGAATTTAATACCGTGTCTGTGTGTGTGTGTGTGTGTGTGTGTGTGTGTGTGTGTGTGTGTGACAGAGAGAGAGAGAGAGAGAGAGTGAGAGAAAGTTACAAAGTCACAGAGAGAGAGTGTGTGAGAGGGAGAGGGACAGGGAGGGAGGGAGTGTTTGTGTGTGTGTGTGTGTGTGTGTGTGTGTGTGAGAGAGAGAGAGAGAGAGAAAGGGAGAACAGGGCTGTGAAGTGGCGTGTCTGTGGTATTTTGAGTACGTCGTCCAAAGAGAATGGCCAAACAAGTCCTTCTCCCCTCTGCCTTCTCTCCCACACCGGACACAGACTACAGACGTCGGGTGAGTCTTGCTCCTGGTTTGTCTTATTGTTCTGTGGCCCTTAATGGTGCCGCTAGGCTAACTGGTTAGCACACAGATATAGTGGATGCGTAGGAGCTGTCAGTTGTCATCTTGACACAGCAGCTTTTAGAGACAGCCAAGAAGACCGAAAGAAGAGAGACAGAAGAGGAAGAGAAGCAGAAAGAGTAGAGTTTATGAAATGATGGACGGAAGTAGAGAAGGAGGAGAGAAGATGAGTGCAGTGAGACATGTGAAAAAATGCTGAGTTTCAAGCTGTTTGGTCTTGGAGGGGAAATTATGGTGTAGTTAGTGTGCTGTCCATCATGTTCTCTCTCCTGTTCTTCTTCTCCTCTTCCTCCTCCTCATCTTGAGGTGAGGGGGAGTTTTGACACCTGACAGTTGGGGGAGTGAGCACGAGTGAGTTCAGACAGACAAATGCACGTTTCCATGGAGAGGAGTGGGAGGATCCTCCTGGCTTTGACGTGGCAGAGTGTGTGTGTATGTGTGTGTGAGTGTGAGTGTGTGTGTGTGTGTGTACGTATGTGTGTGAGTACATGGCTAGTGTGTCCTCATCTGTAGGCACGCTCACGCCTGTGCGTTATTCAATGTGCTGCGTCACGACTCCTCACTTACAGCACACATCTGGAGAGTGCGCTATGCTACGTGTGTGTGCTATCGGCGCTGCGTGTCTGAACCCATCCACCTGCCCACTCACTCTCCCTGCCTACATACTTTCACTTGTCCTCAGTTCTGTCTCTAAACAGTGAGCTGGGTTTTCTGATGGCAGCCTCTTTTAACAGGATACCTTGTGTACCATTGACTTTGTAAATGGTCAGTTTTTACCATTTTGGAGTTGCTTAGTGTAGTTACTAAGAATTACTGCTCTGTTTAATGAAGAATCAAGTAATAATAACTAATAATTAACTGAATAATTTTAATTGATAATAACTGAAAGTAATAGTTTTACACAAGTTTAGTATTTTAACCTTTACACAAAGGTGTGTGTGTCTCATAAATGGAATGGAATCTGCACTGTTCAGAAATATCTCAAGTTATAACTAGTTGGATTTTGCTTTTTTTTGTTTGTTTGTTTTGTGTGTGTGTGTGCATCCAGCACCTACCCGTTATATTACTAAGTTTTAGACTCGACTTTTAGAATTTCATCAGCTACCTACTATTACATGTTGAGGCTTGAGCAGTATGCAACAGCAAAGGTTGAGGAAATTAGCTCGTGTTGACTTTACAGACGGAAATATCCTTTGGCATCACATTCCTTTTGACTCTGGATGCAAATAGTTTGTAAAGTCCGTCTTTTACATCCTCTTAACATAATAAGGCTGTTGCCTTAGTATCCACAGTATACTGCCTTACAAATGTAATATTCAGCTGTTTGGGTGTCATGGCAGCTGTAAAGTAGCTTATTGCCTCAGAAAGTTGAATTCCATGAAGGTCACACTGACAAGTGTTTCTGCGGTTGGCTACAGCTGCTGTGAAAGAAATGTAATCCAGCTCTATAATTATGATAATGGCTGCACACATTTTTGCTGAAATGGCCCGATTTCCTCAATCAGTGTGCGCTTTGGAGCATTGCAGTGTGTGCATTTCTATTTGCTAGCTTAAACCATTTGACTCACTAAAATACTTTCTCTCTGGTACCTTGTCAACATGGCTGTCATTACCAGTGGCATATTGATGCATGTATGTATCACAATCAAAATTGTTGTTCTGCTAAACCTAAGACAACCTTAAAACAAAGTACATGAATACCATTTAATGAGGCTCATGACATGTTGCTTTCAGGCCTTTACAAGGCATGGTTGGCACGGAAACTGAATGCTGAGTGAGTGTGTTGAAGAAAAGTTGCCATGGCAATTGATGATAGGGGTTTTGGATTAGGCTGGCGGTACAAAGCTGTTTATTACAAACACGGTAGGAAAACCAGCCAAATGTTTCATTGAACAATTTTATTACATTTTTTTCAAAATTGACTGAAATGTCTGAAGGAAATAGCTATTCAGCAGTCTGTACGTAAAAAAAAAAAGGAATTAGAACACGCCTCATTTCGCAGCTGAACCGCAGTGTAATTAGCCTCTAATGTTCAGTCATTTAGAGTTGCAGGGAATGTGCTCTGGATGTGTGAGAGATTGAAGTGTGAAGCCTTGCACACCAGAGGCATTGTTGTTTATGTTTATAAGCTACTAAAATGGCAACTCTTTTGGCCGCATTTCTTTATTTTGTCTGTGAGCTATTAAACGCTGTCTGGAATGAAAAAAATCTGACATGATTTTTTTATGCATGTTCCAGTTTCATTTGTGAGATTAGTCAGGGTATGTGGGTCTCTCTCTTTCTCTTTCTCTCTCTCTCTTTCCCTGTTTCTCTCTGAGAGTGTGTCTGAATGCATTAATGTACATGCGGTTTGTTTCTCTATTATACAGTAATTGTGTCTGGTCCGTGACAGGGTAAGAGGGGCAGAAAGGTTTCTCTGTTTTTATTTGTGAGACTGGCTATGGTTGCCATTGCTTGCTCCTTGTAAAGCTTTGTTTTACTAGTCCATAATGGAGGACTCCAGATGTGAGCCCCCCCCTCATAACCAACATAACATCATCTCCAGAGCGGGATAAAGGACCACTTGTACCTGACCGCTCACAATGACATCATGGCACAATGAGTGTGTGTGTGTGTGTGTGTGTGTGTGTGTGTGTGTGTGTGTACTGCCTGTCTCTCTTCTCACTCTTAACTGCATCTGGCTCTGATTTTTCCCCTCTTTCTCTCTTATTCTCTCGTACAACCTTCCTTTGCCCTCTCTTACCTTTTTCACTTCTGTTTTAATTCCACTCTTCTCCAGGCCTCCTGTGCCTTTAACCCCATTCTTCCCTTCCTCCTCTCCTCTCTGCTCTCTCTCTCACTCTCACTCTCTCTTTGACCCCCTTATTCCCTTCCTCCTTTCCTTTCCTCTCTGCTCTCTCTCTCTCCCTCTTTCGAGCACTATGGTTATAGTCTGTGGTGAGCGGGCAAGCTGTCATTATTGTTTGGCCAGGGTGTTTGGGGGAGGTCTGGACCATCGCACTCTCACTTTCCTACTGTCCCATTGTGTTCTGGGAAAAGGCCGGGACTGCAGATGTATCACAGGAGCCAAAAGTCAGGCTTCGCTGTGACGTCTAAACAGCTGCCTGTCAGAATGGCATCTCTTTTGGGTGTGGCCCTAAGTAAGCACAAATAAAGTCCAAATAAGATGGAATAGCGCACAGACAGACACAAACACACACACACACACACACACACACAGTCAAGGGCAGACTTGGGATTTAAATCATACCCTGGCCATGTCAGTGGAGCATGTAGCAAAAGATGATGCCCTTGCAGTATAGTTTCTTCAGCTGGCACTTGAAGCCTAGAGCAGCCAGTCTGTATGTTTGTCTTCAGGAAATTGGCAGCTGAGGACCTTATTTGATGGAGGGAGGCATTCTTAGATCAGGCGTCCATTTGGGCCAGCTGATCGGGCCTCAGCTATGCACAGTTGCTGAGACGCTGGCTGGCGTGTGCTTAGTGAGTTGTGGGAGTATTTTTAGCTCAACACTAGAGGCTGGCGCAAACCCTACACCAACTCCACCCCCCCACCCTGACTGGGAGCAGCTGTAGGGGTGGCCGTCGAGCTGCCTGTCAGATTAGGGTCCTGCTGCTGATAGTACCAGGCTTAGAAGGGGGGGGGGGGGGGGGTTGCTGGATGGATGCCAGCCTGCTCCCAGTTCTGCTAGCAGTTGCCTGTTGGCACCCTGAGATCAGTGGCGACAGACAGAAGGGATTATGCAGTGAAACATCTGTTACCTTTATGAACACTGAGGACCTTGTTTGAAGTATCTTTGCCCCTTTGTTTTGCTCTAATGTTAAGGCTCTGTTTAGCTATCTATCTGTATGATTATTGACGGCTTTGTACTGGTTTTGAAGGTTTTATATGATTATGTTCTGATGATTATAGCAAAGAATTTGAAATGGGTCTTTGCGTGTGTGTGTGTGTGTGTGTGTGTGTACTGTATGTGCGCGCATGTGTGTGTGTGAGGTTTTGATTGTTAAACCTTTTCTTTTGCCAGCACAAGCATGTAATGCCCAATGACATGGTTGTGCCAGTTGTACAGTCTGTTGTAGACACCTTTACTCCAGATGTCCCCTATGCCTGAATGCTGTCTTGTCCCACCTGCTCTACAGGTCCTCCTCACCCCTTCCTGTTGAGAGCAACGACCCCGTCCCTCCTTCCCCAAAACCCTCGGCAGACCACCACGCCTTCCCTCCCGCCCTCCCTGCTCATCTCTTCCGGGACGCCGCCGAGTTCCCCACACCTCCTCCCACCCCTCCAGAGAGGAACCCTCCAGCCTCTGCGTCCACCTCCGCCGCAGCCCCAGAGCCCGTCTCCCCCTCCGCCTCGGTCCCGGAGCCCGTCTCCCACTCGGCCTCGGCCCCGGAGCCTGTCTCCTACTCCGCCTCGGCCCCGGAGCCCGTCTCCCCCCCTCCTGCATCTCCTCCTCCTCCTGCTGTTCCTGAAGCCCCCTGCACCCCACCACCACAACAACCTCCACCATCACCACCACCACCTTCTTCTCCACCTCCTCCACCTCCAGTCCAGGAGCCCCAGGAGTCTCTGCACGTCCCTCCTCTTGTCAGGTAACACACACTGGTGTTTTTTGTCATAATTCACTCTGGTGGTTCTCTTTGCTGGATTCTAATGAGCTCTTGCACTACCCCGCTGCTATAGTTATTATTAGTCGCCCGGTGGTGTATAAAAAAAAAATCTACTGCTAGTTTGTAAGGCTGGCATGCAGAACCCTCTTGTCATTCCAGACTGATTGGGTAACCGGTCCAGTAAAACAGTTTTATGTTTATTCACAGGCGTGGCTTGATGCTAGTGGGTCTTTGATGGTGTTGTAATGATTGCCCTGGGTTTTGCTCGCTGAAAAGTCGTTTGTTAACTTAATAAAATGCAGTGAGAAATGCAAAACCTTATTTCCACAGTGGTGTCAGTGGTGGTTTCTGAAATATGATTGCAATACAGGACAGGCTCTGCCTCTGTCTCTGTCTGTGTAATGTCTTCATAATGGACTAATGGAATAATTGGAGTCGTGTTTGTGAGGAGTCAGACAGGGGATATTACTCTCTTTTGCTGTTCTACTCTGGCATCTACTGTAGAGATGCTGACTCATTTTTCTCATTCTCTGGCACACACACACATACACACACACAAACGCAACTCAGACCCCATTGTATTCTCTCCACAGCCTCAAGCTCCAGAATGTTCTACTCTCTGGGACAAAACCTGTGGACGTGCCTTGATTTCCATTTCCTAGTCTGACTCAGAGCAAACATTACACAGCCCCAGACAGCACAACCCAGTCAAATGCTCCCCTAGCTTCAGAGAGGAAATATTAACCCAACTGTCTGTCTGTCTGTGCAAATCCCAAAGTGATTTTATTTTCAACTTGGAAGGTAATGATTGTCTCCATGCCAGAGACATAATAAGGATGGCAGTGACAGATAAAGCTTGGAGTCATTTGTTGTGTAGTCTGCTAAGCGTTGCCTAGCGCTGGCTGCCTTACCCACCCCTACTCCCCGTGATGGTGGCCATTAAATGAACATGGCGCAGTGCCTGTCTGTCGTGTGCCCTGGGATGTGTTATGGTCTGTGGATGCTGAGTAGAGGCCATTGGATTTATGCTGAGCACAGTACTGCTGTAATATGCTGTAGGCAGACTGGGGAATATGCTCCTTCAGGCAATTATGACTGATGTTTAGTTCTGTTCAGTCATAACAGCTAATCATATGCCATCCACTGTGTGCTTGCAATATGTTGAATCTCATTTTCACTGGCCTCTGGATTCTCTGTTCAGAGCATTTTGCTGTAGGAAGCAGAAACCTACGATGATGTCATTTTGGCCATGGTTGATAATCTCCCCATATCCCCCGCCACACACACACACAGTCACACACGCACATACATACTACCCAACCCCCTCCCACTCTTCTACTCCCCATCCTGATTTAATTGCTTGGCACAAGCGGGTGATTCAGTGTTGCGAAGCACGTCATGGATTTGTCTCTCATATGCAACGCAACATTTGGCCAGCAGATGGCGCGTGCGTGTTAAATGTCTGTCTTGTCTGGTTGGCCCGCCAGCAGCGTTGAGCTGAGCCCTATCTGCATCTCTGCTTTGAGCTATTTACAGGCTTAGAGAGTTAGGAGCCGCTCTCTGCCATGCATTATTTAAAACATACAACGTGTGTTTCGCCGCTACTTTGGGGATGCAAGATTTACAGCCCCAGATGGGCCCAATGTCTCTAACAGACAGCAGTTAAAGACAGAGAGTCAGATGACGACTGAACAGAGATGGGGCTGGGCTGCCAGATATATTAGGAGTTACCAAGACCATCTAGATAGATAGATAAGATAGATAGATAAGATAGATACAAGGATACAAGGATAAAAGGAAGTTTATTGTCACATGCATATGGTTACTGGAGTGTAAGAAATGCAGTGAAATTGTGTTGGTTTCTCATAGATAAATAGATAGATAGATAGATAGACTTTATTGCCACACCAGAATGTTGGTGGTATTTCTGCTATGGGCAGATTGATCAGCCTCACGATGGGTAGGAATTGATAGGATTTTATCAGTATTGATTGCCGATCTTGCTCACCGGACTGATTCTGTATCAGTTCTTTTATCAATTTTTTACAGTAGAAAAGGTAGTTTTCAGAGGTTTTCAGTCACACAAGAACCTGTAATGTCGCCCATATTACAGTACTATGGTGGCCATAATGGCTTATTAAAATGAGTTAAAGAACTGTAAATGTGTTTGTGTATTTCAATTCTACTTTAAGGAAGACCAATTGTTCTTAATCTTCAAAACATGCTGGCATTGATACAAGGAATTCATAAGGTCAGAGGCATATAATTCCAGGTGACTGAAGCAATAGACTTTCAGTTCTACTTGATACCCGATTCTCGATTCCTACCCTTAAGCCCGACACAAGCTTGTCTCACTGGATTTCCATCATCGGCACGAAGGCTTTGGGACTGCTCCCCACAGAGACTGGGTCTCTTCACTGGTGGTCATTGATCACACAGGTGTGGCATAGGATTGTTAGTGAGGTGTTTCAAATTGCCTTCACAAAAGGCTTAAAAAGGCCTGAATTCATTGCATTAAAGGATTAACAGATGCATTTGGATGGCTTTGTTGAAGGTGTATTCAGCTCATGGGGTTAATGTAATTGGAAAAACAGGCCATTAGAACAGGGCTTACATGGATGGACACACACACACCCATAC
>JAVQKI010474042.1:0-16957 GCA_036025975.1 Nematalosa erebi | reverse complement strand
AAAAAAGAAAAAAAAAAATACTGGTACAAAAGCTTATCCCCATCTTAAGTAAAAACATTTCCTTATTCATGTTGGTCAGTCATTCTCGAAGAACTCGCAAAGGATACATGAATAAATCTTGAAACAATATGAAGACAACTCAATATGACCGCAGACACAAAAACACTAACAACTGCCCGTTACACACAAAGGGGTAAAATGCAGGTGACGTCAAGCAGTGACTTTAGTAGATTGTGGCTGTTCTATCCTGCAAACAGGTGCTAATCAGTTGGCATGCTGAGCAGTGGAGAAGCACAGCTTCAGTGTGTACGGATAAGGGCCATCTGGGGAGAAAAAAACAGAAAGAAAAATCAGCATAACTCTGAAAACTAGAAATGATACAGTACACCCCTGTATGTATGTGTGGTCTGCTCAAATCTCACTTTAAATCTGACAGTTTTACCAAAACATCCATTATACATTAGCCTTTCCTCAATCCCACCCCTAACCTCAGTTTTGAGCATTACCTTCAACACCACATTTAAATTTGTTTAATTGGCTAATAACTGGATTGTAGTGATCAATGGCATTTTTAGTCACCCTGGTATGTCTACAAAATGTATGAAATCCTGATGGACAACTCACTAGGGTTCTGCATCTGGTAATGATTCATCATGGCAAGTGCCTCCATGGCATCATTAATAGACTCCCACTCTAGCAGGCCTGAAGCACTGCGCTCTCCAGGGGCTCCATCTGTTGGACGGACAGAGGATGGGATTACACACAAGCAGGGGGCAGAATTAGCTGCAAGAAATAAGTTACCGGCCAGGCTTTTTTGTTTTTTTCTGGCAAAATTAACACAAATTCTCATTTCATGGGGAGCACATTATAAAAGAAACAGGCAAGTGAAAGGGGATGTTTGTTTATCATCAGAGCAGGGGTTGGCAACCTTTCTGACATGTAGTGCCAAGAATAAATGGCCTTGTTCCTTTGCGTGCCAATCAACAGACTAATCATTTGTTTTTTTCACTACACATAATTATGGTTCCACATTTACAACAAAAAAAACTGTTCTGGCAGGAAAAAAAAAAAAGCAGCACAATCTCTTAAAATTAATCAATTATTCCATCAGTCCAAAATGATTTCATACAGGAAAAAAAGCATGCTTAACTGCATTACGGGAAGCTCGCTCACTCACTTCCGGTTTGTGCAAATGTGTAACAAAATACTGAATTTTAATTGTGCTCCTCACATCTATCAGTCAGGAGTTGGGTACCCTGCTCTTTAATAGACCTACAATAGTCTCACTTCTTACATATTGTAGCAGAAAACCTGCCGAAAGAACAAAAAGGGGGCAACTGCTGTGCTGGGTTCATCTCGTGTATAGAGTGTTTAAAGCCTGTAGGGTGCACTACTGTCTCAACCTATAGAAGCCAATGGCAACAGCTAATTAGACTGCCTAACTATTTGCCATTGTGCTGTCATTTTCATTTAGTTTGCAGAAATGCAGTAGCTGACGGCATGACTAATATAAATGCTGCCATGCATTTGATATTGCTGTCAATGTAAAAATCCAAATTTCCTACAGAATCCTACTAGAGGAAGTGAAAGCAAAAGGGCATGTGTAGTGCATGTGGGTGAGATCTGTCCGCGCATGTCTATTATGCTTAGGCTGGCGCTAAGAATCTCAAGTCCTGCTACTCTAAATATTAGGACACACTGTTATTTTTGCACCCTTTGTCGCGCAGATTAGGGCGACGGTGCATTTTCACTTGCTGAACAATAGCCGCATTCCACACGCTAAAGTGGCGGAGTCGCTGCCATAATTCACTCGCCAAAACAAAAAGCTACACGCCATTGGCACGTGGCCGGTGCCAATTTTGACCCCTACACACAAGGAAAAGAAGGCAATTTTCCAACAACCATAAACAAGTACACTTAGTAAGGGAACAAGAGTAAGGGACTTCAACTAAAGCAGACACACGGATGTCTGCACGCGGCCGTAACACACCAAAGCCGTGAGGAAATCCATCCTTACTCTTTCCTGTGAACAGTTTCACGTTTGAGGGACTCTTGATGCCGAGTTCTTCACAAATCTGAAAGACAAAAATGCATATATATGGAACATTTTTTCTTTTAAAAAGAGGGGGGGAATATAAAAACTAGCAAACAAACTTCTAATAGATAGTTGGAAAAGGGCCGCCTTTCAATACATACAACCTGGGAGAAAATTTCTGCGGTGGCCTCGGGCTGGGCGTTGAAGAAGTGCAGAACGTTGCTCGGGTGTTGGATGCGATTCTTAGCTGCCTGCTCTGGAGAGTTGAAGCGGTTGTTCCTACTGCCGTGGAAATCCTTGAAGCTGTTAGTGCCATCATCTAGTGTGTAGGACTGGCCCAGCATGATTGCCTGCTGCTTGGACACGCTGAGGGGAAGCAGCACAGGAAGAGCAAGTCACAACCAGTCCCAACTTTAAGATCAAGTAATCAGTGCTTGGCATGCATTCACTGTGTTCTAACAAAGACTCTTTTACCATTTTAGCTCAACACAAAAGACCAAAAGCAAGTCCACACCCTGCATAGTCAGTCCTTAATTTCATCTACAAGTACTGGAGCTCACGCAAGTTTGTCCACTTCAATTGTTTACTTTTTTTTTTTTTTTTGGCAAGACAAGCGTCTTCCCATATCTGACGATCTTCACACACTGCTTTTTGGGTCTTTTTTTTAAACCATTTTAAATCTTTAAAGCTCAGTTCAAAGATCATTTCACATTCACTTCGGATGATTTTTTTTGAGGTACTAAGTCAGTAAGGGTCTTGATAACATGCCAGTAAACTGCTTACCAGACATTGAGTTTCTGGTTGAAAAGGAAGTTGTTGTTGAGGTGAGAAATGGCTCGGTCAACAGCATAGCAATCTCCCATCTCCACCATGCACGCTCCAGGCTTGCTCTTCATGAATTTAACCTGGAGTGGAAAATGGGCCAATAATTAGCACTTCCGTCCACCCCGTCCCCCTGCCATCTGCACGTGTGCAGTGCTTGACAACTCAACTTACCCGCTCCACGTTGCCGTACAGACAGAAAATGTTGAAGACTCGGTCGGCATTCATCTTGGTTGGGTCGAGCCCGTACACCATGACGACTGGAGACTCTGCGTGAGGGCTGTACTCTCCAGGGGGCGGAGGGGGAGGGCCGTACTGTCCTCCGTACCGCTGGTTTGGCCCACTCCCACGCGGACCCATTGGAGGCCCGACACGCCGTCCCTCATAGTAGCCATCATCATGGTAGCCATGATAACCCTGCGGGCCACCTAGAGCACACAAATCCCCAGATCCTTTGCATTAGTTACTGCAGAGCTAAGAGACAAACACACTAACAACCATATAATATCTCCGCTAGAGTTCATTCTGTGTATGGGAAAGAAAGGAGAAAGAAAAAAAAAAACAAAACAAAAAAGCAAAACCAAAACAAGACCCTACAATTCCAAAAAGCTTCTCTGAGTGACATCTACACAGCCCCCTCATGCTGCCACTGTGCTTAGCGGACCAAATTGTCACTTTAATTTAGCATCAATTCCTGCCTCTATTGGATGGAGGCATGCGCCAATGGTGATGGTGTTCCCCCAAAAGAGCCTTACCGTACTCTGGAGGGTGGTCTCCCAGCAGAGCAGGCTGTCTCTGGCGCTTGTTGGGGTTGGCATTCACATCTGAGAGGCACAAGACCAAGAGACAAAAAAGGGGAGGGGGGGGCATGAAAGAAAAGGGGGAAGGAGAAGAGAAGAGACAGTGATAGATGAATTGGCTGAAGTGATAGGCTAAGAAACTGCTCCAGTTAAGTGACCTTGTGTCTGGCTAGCTTAACACTGAAATTAGGATACACAGGGCAAAAAGAAGCACCACAGAGAAAGGGGGAGGGGAGGAGGTTCACTAAACTCATAAGTAAAATATCAAAGCCCTAAAGCTGACTCATTTAGTCTAATACATGAGAATAGAGCAAGCCTAAGACTTCTACTCCACTGTTCCATTTGTAGGGGACAAATAAAACAAGCCCATGACCATGCAAGTCCTGCACATTTCTTACAGAAGATGAATGCATATGGAGACAGGGATGGTTAAATCTGCAACACTATTGAATACAGCATGGTTCCCACAGACAGCAAACAATAACAAAACCAACAGTCCCCACAGCTAAGCCCTGCTATGGATGTTCAGCAGATATGATCTAGAATGTGGTTGAGGAGGGGTGGGGGAAGAGAGTGGGAGGGAGAGTGCCTAGCACGAACACACACCTTGAGCATTGCTCCCATTGCCATCTGCATCAGCATCTGTATAGGTACACATATGGCAAATTATCAGAAACTCACGCCAGGTACCACAAATTCAAGTCCATTACATTTCATGAGTTTCTCTACAACAGATGACATGTTCTCAATAGAGCATTTTATTAGTCCTGGCCAAAATAGGGGAAGAAAACAGTCGTTAGTTAACTTGACATTTAACAAGTCAGCCTTGTAAACTCCCCAACACAGCAATGCAAGGAGGCATGGGTACTCACACTGACCGAGCTGATTCATCAGCACATTCCAGTAGTCTACACTTAGGTCAGATGACCAGCCTTTGGGACAACTCACTACTGTTCTGCACAGTCACAGCAAGCGTCCGCAACTATGCGGACCCACACTCTAATTGAGGACCTGTCCAACTTCTCAGCTTTAAACTCTCTTCACTCGACATTGTTCCTTACCATGGTCCCCATCATTTAAATGCATTTATAGAAGCAGTTCCTCAGACTCCAGAGGAGCCAGTGTGAGCCCTTACATAACTGACAAGAGGCTGGAAGACCTCTCTGGCACGTCATCTTCATTTATGTAAACTTGACAGTAAAAGGCAGAACCTAATTCACTGAAAACAAGATCAACTGGCAGACCAGCAAGAGGTTCTAAACTGGGCTTTTAGTTTAAAGCTTCACATTATTCCATTGAATTAAGTTCTGTATAACTTTAACACAGGAGTACATTAACCTGCTGGTTAATGTGAAAAAGGAAAAAACAAACAAAACAAAACAAAAACAAGCATTGAAGACAGACACAGAAAGTTTATCAGGAGTTTTACATAGGTCATCTTAAAACAAAAAGAAATCAAATAAAATAGTGAAACAGACGAGCTTTTCCAATACAACAGAAGCTTGTGGTTACTTACAGAACACACTTAAGAGGAGAGAAGGCCAATGCTGGTAGCGTGCGGCGAAAATTCACACTAGCAGCTTCCTTTTCTCCATCCTCCCCTTTTCCAATATGATCCATCCTTTCCAGGTCCTCCAGTCAATCCACTTCTCTCTTCGGTTGCCACCAAGTGACTGACTACTCATTTTCTTATTGCCACTGCAGTGGGGCCCGTTTTCTCCAACCACAGATCCTTTTAGCACACTTTGCTTGCTTGCTTGCTTGCATCACACGTGGAGCATAAAGCTGGCACTTTGCAAATTTCAGACAGACTGCCGTCCACACTAGCCACACAATGCCCAACCTGCATCATACGGAAGGTGTTACTCAGGCCTCATCAAAGACTTATGGGAAAAAGGTGAGGGAGGGGGTAAAAGGAAAACATCCACACAAGAGCTGCACTATGAAAGAGCGGTGGAGAAAGGGCAAGGAGCCAGAGCAACGACAGATGAGAAGAGCAGGAGGAAGGAGGAAAAGAAACAAAACAAAAAAGAAAAGAACCACACGCGCACACATACACACCTAGTTCCCAGCAGACATACTGTAGAGCATTACAGCAAATTTAACAGGGCATGTGGTCTGTCTGCATGTCAGTGCGTATGCTTGTTGGCATGTTTGCAAATGTCTTCATGGCCTTTGTTTTCTAAAGCCTTCTTCCAGTGTGTAGCGTTTAGTGTTAAGTCAGTGACGTGCACAAGCAACCGAAGCAATTGAAGGTTTTAGGTGACGTGTTGGCGTGTTATCTGTAGTGTTCTCAGGTTGTAGTAAAAAACACACGTGTTCTGTGTGCTAGAGTGGGCATCATGGTGGTGTTTGTCTGTAGGCTTCATCAGTTTGGTGTTAGGTGTGGACTTGGTCCCCATAGTTGCGAGATGTCTGTTTGCATCAGGTGTGTCAAGTATTGTCGCCTTCCCCTTCTGCAGATGTGTCAAACGGGTCCCTCTGACGCCAGTGAGGTCGTGACTCAATATTATAGTTATGTCTCAAATGGCGTGTGTCTTGGTTTACGTCGCAACCGCTGGGAGGGCGTGGAGAGCATAACTTAATGCCAAGCGTACCAACAGCCCAGAAGCCCAGGGAAGCATGTGTTGTGCCATGGGGAAAAAAAGAGAGAGAGTAGGATGTCTTCGTGGCGCAGGATCTGTACGGTAGTAGTACAATGGAAGTATGTGTTGAGTGATCATCATGTCTGCTTTAATGGACTGTCAAGTGTCTTTTCACGGTTTCTTGACGTTTCTTTGTCCCCCTCCCCCTTCAGAGGATAACTGTGGCAGATTCTCATTCTCTGATTTTGTGACTGAAAGTGGAAGTGTCCTTGGAGATTTGGTGGTGGGCATGGTGGTGGTAGTGGTGGTTGTGGTGTCAGGAATGGTACTGAGAAACAGCTGTGTGTCTTCAATAGCGAACGCATAAATGTATTGATCCCATGTGTTCCGGTGCATTTGGCTGAGTTGATTTTGTAGAGTGTCAAAAAGATATCCAGATAACGGGCTCTAAGGTGCAAGGAGCAACCTCATACATCCAAGTGGGGCTTGGAAATGACTTGCATTTGCAATGCATATTTAGGCTGAATTTAGATCCAAAGGCCAAGTTTATTCAGTTGGGTTTTGTAATGACCTTAACAAGGCAGTGTGGCAGGATTTAAATAATCCACTCCGCCGTCACCATTACCGTTTTAACCCATGTTAATTGATAAGATGTTAGTTATTTGGTAAGAACTTTCTTCCAACCATGTTTGAGCTTATAGAAGACCATGTTTGATAAAGCATTCTGAGTAAACTTCAGCCATGGATAAACCTCTAGGTCCAGTATGATCAGTAACAACCTCAGATCAGCCAACACTGACTACTGAGGGGCACCATTTTAAAGCCAATTTTCAACTATAATTGAAATTGACAGACACTTCACTCTTAGTAGTGAGTGTTAACTCAGTCCTTACATACTTTGCCATTTGTACCAGTTAAGACTCCCTTCAAAGATGTCAGCCAAAAAGGCACAAAGGACTTGTAGTCGTCTTTTTCTTGTCTAATTGTTAAAAGTTGATCCTTGCACTCAGTAGATGTCTGGATGCCCAGTGATGGTGCTGATCACAACAATGATGACAACAGCAGGAAACCATCAGTGTATCTGTGATCAGCTTCCACACTAAAAGCATAATGTGTAGGAATGTATGTAAAGACATGTCCCAAGAGAAAGCCAGAACACAGGACTAGAGTAAAGGCTACAATACTTGATGATGTTTACTACCCCAGAGGTCTGCCACCTCACCAAACCCACCCGCCCCAATAACCCACTTGTTCTCCACAGTGGCAGTATGGGCGCTGGGTAGTGTCAGTATTGACCAAGTGTGGCGGTTTGTTTTACCTTGGCCGCTCAAAGTTGGGTTGGTGTAATCCCACGTGTCCTGATCGTTCTTGAAAACATTGAGGCGTGTTGGCTACAGAGAAGGAAAGCAGCATGAGTCACGTCACAAGACAAAACTAAATCAGTTACTGCTTGAAGCGTGAGGAAATGCGGTCTAAGACAGGGACGTACTGTAACCTTAACCGTAGCACTCACCTTAGCATACTCAATCTTCAATGTGCAGCAACCAGAGTAAATGTCTGCTCCATTGAGAGAGGCCTTAGCTCTCTGAGCACTCTGAACTGAATCAAACGTGTTTTGAATTAAGGAATACAAATCACATAAAAAAGCGAACAGCAAGGAAAAGCTCAGACAGTCAGCAAACGACTCACATCTGCATGCGCTACACATAACCTACTACTTAAGCACCTAATATTTAAACTTTAATCTCACTTGTAGGAATATCATAGGAATAAATAATATTTGGAATAAAGACCTTTCTAATTTAGCGTACTTAGCTTGTTTTAGGCTTACTAGATTATGTTCATAGAAAATGACAATTATCCCCCAAACACACAATTATCATCCATTTTGTGTCAAATCACACACTGAAAGGATATTCCACCATGGCCTGGACACCATTTTTCCGGAAAATGACAATCCTCTGAACTGGACCACAATTGTTGCAAATTGTGTACAGCACATCCTGCACAGAAAACAAACAATTTACGTACACATCCACAACAAATCATTTTTGCACAACAACAAATGAAACATAGCTGGACTTACTGTTGTTATGGGATAGATGGGGTTCATGATGGTGAGCAAAAGAACCAGGTTGACACTCCGGGAATCATCTGAATCACTTGGGCGTGATATTTTTTGACTGGTGGAGTAATTGATGAAGGCAGGATTGCCTGCTATGTAGATCTGGTTGTCATTCGCATACGTAACGGCATTACAGGACCCGCTCATATCCTCGTACTCCACAAGAGCCTGGCGCTTCTTTGGCATCACAACCACGTAACTGCATGAGATGATGATGGTGAGCCTCACAAAAGCTAATGCATTTTCTGAGTTGAAGCCGTAAAAAAGGAAAAAAAATTACCTAATAGGGCCAAACTCCTGTAAGGCTTCCACGAGGTCCGCTTCCGTCACGCCATCAACAAGGCCCCTTACGTGAATAACAACGGAAGGGAGCGTCTTGTGAGGGTCCTCGTAGCCCTCCTGGGACAAAATAAAAGCCACTTAACTGTGATCAAACAGACTCAACTCCTGTTAGTAATAATTAAAAGGTTACGAGAGTGGGGACATCAGCAGGAGCAAAAAGTAACTCAACGTCACGGAGAGCAGACAAAAGACCAAACACCGTGGTTTAGTCAGACGTGGCCTCGGTAAAAGAAATTGGCTGCACATCAACGTACGCTTATTTATGAGTATATGTAACAAGTATACTTAAAATATAGAAAAGAAAATATTTGCATTCAAGAGCAATTTGTGCATCCAACCTTAAAATGCTTCGCAACGGTACAAGTTAAATGGAGATGGTTAGGATACGGTTAGCATTAGCCATTTCGGTATAGCCTATTCATACGACCAACGTTAGCGTCTTGGCAAGTTCCGTTTGGTGTCCGTCGGCTCAATCGGCCATTTGCGAACATTAGGTTATGCAAATGTGAAGTGCATTCGAAGGAACTACTACAAAATAAAATCGATCTAATAAATAAGATGGTAGGCAAAGTTAAGTACACATTTCCATCCATGATTAATTGATAAAGACCTGAAAAACGTGGACGTATTTCTAACCAGGTCATTCATTCCAGACAATGGGTTAGCCGTCCAGCGATCATAATCGCCGGTGAAGGTTGTAAGTTAATAAATTATTGATAATTTAACCCATACACAGACCAAACCATCAACTACGCTGCATATTCCCTTTATAAAAATCGACACGAGTTCCACTACCCTGAAATGCTGATACAAGACACTTGATCTCTTATCAAATACAAATTCAGCTTGAAGCACGACACCCTCGTTGCCTGTTCTGCTAACATCATCTGGCTATCACTGCGGTAACGTTTGCTAACATTTTGTCGCATCTTGCACTGTGAGCACGTCGATCTTCTAAGCGTTGAAACTGTGCGTAAAAATGAAAAAAACAGAAATATATATATTCCTTGTTCACTTGTAAAGGTTATAGATATGCTTTTTACTCACCATTCCGTCGTTCTCGGTTTTTTGTCTTTTCGTCGCTCTGCCGCCTTCGCTGTAGTAACGACCTGTCGCAGCCATCTTGTCCCCGTTATGCTAGCTAAATACACGCTCACACTGGTAGTAACGAAATGGACGAACGGTGAAACAGATCGCCTAGCCACACCCTCCACTGACGGCACTAACATCCAATTGGCCCACATGTTCATCATTCTCAATATTCGTATCTAGTGGCCAATAAAAATGGAACAACGAAGCCGGTACATCCCTCAAGGCAGACATGTTAAGATGAGAGCCTGACCTTCACTGCTGGCTGGGGCGTAGCTAAATTTGATTTATGCTTGGTGGTGGTTAACTCGATTAAACATGAATATCAGACAAACACATTACTAAAATCAATGAAAAGAGCACATGGATGCCAATAATTAAGCTGCATACTGCACAAAGTACAGTGTTACAATCTCACCTGTGTTCTCTGCCGACTTAAAATGTTACGTAAACAGCCCTTGCTGCATCTGCATCCAAGGTTCCATCCATCACTTAAAATGTGTTATGAACTCCACGACCTTGCCACGCCGGGAGGATGTTTTATGTTGGACTTTTTTCAATCTGTTATCGTTTGTCAATATCTCATTTTAAAGGAGAATTCCGGTGCGAATCAATTACTATCCCTGTTATCCGAAGTCAGTGCTTTCTTGGAAAAACCCCAAAAATCCATACAACATAAACCGAATAGCAAACTGGCATAGGAACATTTGAACGTGAGTTTTTGTTACTCTAAGTCGGCAGCTATGTTATATTAAACTCTCATTCTTTTTCCTACTAACGGCACTCAGTCACTTCAAACAGTGATATGGATTTATTTACTCTGGACGTCTTTAATGCAAGAGACAATGGTGCCCTTCCCAGGTTGGCAACTGTAATGCTGAATATATATATATAGGCTATATCTTTTCCCTTTTAGAAAGCTAAAACACACACACACACACACACACACACACACACACACACACACAGTGAAATACAAGTCATAGGTAATGGACTGATTTATTTCAAAATCATATTTATCCAGCAAAAAAATAAAATAAAATAAAATGTTGAACACAGCCCTCTTTTGTTTCATTAATTAAATAACATCGTCATAAAAGAAAGGCTCAACAAATGTGGCATGTTGTAAAAATTCAAACTGGTAAAAACAATCACTGGCCAAAGCCACTGTCCTTAGCATTCTCGACTTGTACACAATGACAGAGCTGGTAATTAATACTAGATTGATCAAGGACATGAACATTTTTAAATTTGTGAGTGGGTGACACTTTAAACACAAAAAGTCGTCCTTGGGAGAGGAAGAGAAAAAAAACAAACAAAAAAAAACCCCGACATCTTAGAAAAAAGTGATAGAGATAGAAGGAGTTTGGATTAGGTTTCATCTCCTATCAGTCTGTTCCAGGGGTGGGGCTCTTTTTCGGGCTGGGAGAGCGGGAACGGCTGAAACAAACACAAAGAGGTGTTAATGCAGCTGTGAAAATGCATGCAAGCAGTCACAATGCCCACATACAGCTCCAACCCGTCTCAGTCTCTAACAGTCTCTGGGATGTGGGATGAACCTTAACCCACCATCCCCACCTCCAGTAGCACACTTCAATGAACAAGATGTGCTCTAAGATGCTCAGGCTAAGGTTTTTGCCCATCCTTGACCTAGATGGATACCACTGGGTAGTTTTATCAAGACTCAAACCATTGCTACATTTTACCCATCCACTGAATCTCTTGACAACAAGTACTCCCAACGGAGACGGTGCAAAACATAAAAAAGGTAAGTTCTTAGAGAACATGCCTACAGTCAAATAATGGCACGGCGCTCACCATCACAACTTCACCTTGAAATATTAAAAATGGCTGGAAAGTTCTCTGCCATTTCTAAATCACACGCTCAAACACCACAGACAGAACCATAAAGAGTATTAGTGCAGCTGTGAAAACCTATCAATGGGTAACAGAGGTTGCAGGACCACCTCCGAAGTTATTAATGGAATAAAGTCCTACTTTCTTTCCACTCATCCATTCTCTCGCTCTTTCACACACAACCACATACACACACACACACACAGACACGACAATGCATGCTCTGAGAAGTTCAATATAAAAAGAGCACAAGTGACTAAAGGTTCGGTTCTGATCAAGAATAACAGCGACTCTTGGGGTTTTTCTTTACCTTTGAAGACAGTGGCAGAAACAACATGTACAGAGAAGCGACGGATGCTAGAACTTGAAGACACACTTGGAGGGTCTTGAAGTCTGATCTCTCGTCAGCTCTCCTTTCCCTCTTTCTCTCTCTCACACACACCCTCAGAGAAGCTAAGCATTGAGGCCGCAGATTTGAAGGTGTGGGGGGCCATAACTGGTCGACTGAGCTCTCTCTCAGCGTAGCACTGGTTTGCAGTAGATGTGGTAGTCGGTAGTAGTAGTAGTGCATGGATTTCTGGGAGGGAATGGGGTAGGTGGAACAACTGTGTGTGTGTGCAGATAGGAGCGTCTTGGTCAGAACGTGCGTCGGACGACCTCATGAAACCACCGTGGCGGAGGCTGATCTCAGGGCATTTTCTCACCCTCCCGAAGGACGTTTTACACAGCAAGGAGGAACCCTGGTCAGTGCTTGAGCCGTCGACTCCCACACTCTTTAGAAAAAAAAAGGGAACAGCCTGGAGCAATTGGTCAACGGAGTATGATCACGAGCCGATTCTCTCTTTTGGATTTGGGAGGGGGGGGGGTTCTCTGATGCCCCCTGTGGCTAATCAAAGTGAGGATGGATCTGGGGGGGGAAGAGAAGAGAGAAGACCACGTCCTTTGCCCCCCTCCTGCCCCCTCTACAGCCCCTTTACTCAATTAGTGCCTCCTCGAGTCTAAGCTGCGCTTGCCTTTGTAGCTAAGCAGTCATTTTAAGCTTTTCTTACTATATGCATCTAAAAAAACAGACAATTAAAGGAAAAAAAAAGGGGGAACCTGAAAGACTGCCCCAACACTGGCTTCTGAAGGGAAAACATCACTATCTTCCCTAACTAGCCCTTGCTATCCCCCCACCCTACACCTGACCTCTTTCACCCATTTCCATCGACGGCTGTCCATCACGTGTAGCTCGGAGCATTCAGGGACGTCAGCGAAGCTCAGGCGACGGCTCATCTCGGTCACGCAGTCAAGGCCAACTGAAAAGTTAGCCTTAACTTATCCAAGCCTAACCTGACTTTGCAACCACTGGATTTAACATGAAGTAGCAATAATATAGACCTTCTTTTCAATAGGAGAGTGTGTCTAAAGAACATTTTGCAAAAGTAAACATGTACTTTCAAAATACTATGGTTTCTATTTCATAACAACTGAGTAAAAACACACAGCCTACTCTTTGTTGGAAAGTCCTGGCACTGTAGGTCCCCGTAGATGCAGATGATGCTTACCTGTCTCTCTTTGGACTGGGAGAGCGTGACCTGGATCGGGAGCGGGATGGAGATCGACCACGTGGACGTGACGCAGACCGCGAACGAGAACGTGAATGACTGATGCAACACAGAAGGAAAAAACAAAACAAAACACGTTGACGTCTTGCTTCATGGACCCTTTTTTTTTTAAACTGCATTTAAAGGACAAATCCGGCTATGTTTTAACCTGAAGCCATGCTTTCAGAGGTTTTATGGCTGCCATTAAAGTAATTTTCCATTCTCTAAAACCACTTGGAAGGCCTGGCATCATTAAAGGCCTCTGTCAAAATAGAGAGAAGACTTTGCATGCCTGCCTGTTTAGCCAAGTACAAGCAAAGAAAGAATTAACTAGAATGTTGCCCTAACTTTGTCTTCTCCTGGCATCATGCTCTCCAAAAACCAAAAAAGTATAGGAGAGCACAATATCTGCCATCTACCCTCACAGTTACAAACTGTATGCATCGATATTACTTGTATGAGCAGGTTGGCTAGCTCACTGATGAATGAATTTTCATTGGCTTTATACCTATTTAACTTGAAGACCCCTCACAATACAGCTCTTGGCTGAAACGAGTCTCAGTTCTCCTTTAAGCTATATCAATTTATTTAAATATTCTGTAGAAGTTCCAGTTATTACTGCTTACCTCCTTACAGGAGTCCTAGACTTAGATCGTGCTGGAGAGGCAGACCTTACAAATGAGCAGAAGAGTAGAAAATTATGACATTGCTGACAATCATTTTAAACACATCACAAGACACATACAATTAAAACTTTTGATCAGACATCATTGTATAATACTTTTGTTGACATAAAGGAGGGGAGAAAAAACACACCTAAGAATGTTGCCTCAGGACATACCAAAATTTTACTGACAAAAGTCTACATGGGTGTGGTCACATACTGTAAATGGCAATTCGGCCCTTCTGACCTGGGAAGTGGAGTTAACCACAGCTGATGTCTTGGCTCAAAAGTATGAACCAGCTACTTTCAACTGTCAACTGTCTAGCATTGTATAGCAGTGCCTTACCTGCTACGGCGCCTGGAGTAAGAGGGTGACCGGTACCTTCTGAGAGAACAAGACACATCAGCACATCATTCAGGAAAAGTCATGGAAACAAGAATTGATTGCAGAATAGTTACCTTTCATTGCTACGACTGCGAGACCGTGAGCGGTACCTCCGTCCCCTGGACCTAGAGCGAGACCTGGATCTGGAACGAGACCTGGTAAGTGGGGTGGGGTGGCAAGACACAAATCATTCTACAAACTGCATCTATTAAAAGGGGATTCCCCAGGACATTACTCAGGATAGGTATTGATTTCATGTTGGCCACAGTTAATGGTTCATACAGGGGAAAATAAATGACTAGATAAAATAAGCATAGGTAGGCTAGAAGTGCAAGTTAATGGAACAGAGTAAGCAATATAGAGGTTTTCAAGGGGGAAAGGGCCAGGGGTGAGCTCACCTGCTGCGGCGACTGCCTCCTCTCTTGCTGAAACGGTAGCAATCGTAGGCGTAGTGCCCCCGATCACCACACTGGTAGCATCGGTCATTTGGATCAAAAGAGCGGCGACCAGGTCGACCATAACGTGACTTCCGGGACAAACCTGTTGACAGTTCCACCCGTATGCGTGATCCACAAAGAACTCTGGGAGAGGACAGATGACAGCAATAAGCAAGATGGGGCCACAATCAGTGAGGTAACATGAAAAAAGTGCATTTACTATTGTACTGAAAGCCTGCAAGTACCAACAATGCAATGACCAAATATAGGTAGCATCTTAAGGTCACTGTCAACTACAGCAGAGGACCAAACTGGATCAATTTGAACCCAAAGTTTAAACAATTAGCATACTTTCCATCCATGCCCTTCACAGCATCCTCAGCATCACGAGAGTCTTCATATTCCACAAAAGCAAATCCTGGAGGGTTCCTGGCCACCCAGACACTGCGCAGAGGTCCATAGTAGCTGAACGCCCGCTCCAGTTCTCCTTTTGCAGCTCCATTACCCAAATCTCCAACATAAACCTTACATTCCAAGTTCCGTGAGGAACTCCGGGAGGATGAGTAGTAAGACATCGTCCCCCTGAAATGAGGACATGAAAACTCACCAGGTTACTTTCAAAGCAACATACACACAACTACTTCACTACGATTATGTTCATGAGAGAAACAATTCAACTGAGTAGACCAATTGCTGAGTTGCAACTAACTAGCAGTTTATGGCATCATGGCCTTAACAGCGGAAAATCTAACGATATCTAACGAAACGTAAGATAAAAATGAAGTGCCTATATCATAATCTGTGGTTAGTTTTAATAGCCAAGCAGCCATTCTCAGTTCACATTGTTAGTAAAAAAGCTGGCTGACCACAGATTGAGCAATGGTTAGGCTACAGCATGTTTTGGTCGCGGGAAGAACCGGGAATTAGCTCGCTAACTTTAGCTGACAATAAGAACGCTACCCAACAGGCCAATAATCTACTTTGAGTTTTCTTTTTACTTATGCCATCTTACATTGAATCACTCCTAATCACGTTAATGTTACATCTCGACAGTTTAGTTTTACGTTATCCACCAAAATTAGGTCTATCAAATCGAGCTACGCAAAACATGCTAGGTACAAGGAAGCATGTTGTTGGCACGTTACATTGCTAACATTAGCCTAGCTACACACTCAAATGCTGAACAGCATATAAATATGAAAATTTTCATTTAGAGATTCAATACAGCATTTAATGTTAATTAAAGCCTTATACGAACGCTTAATATTAGCTAATTTGGCAGCAATAAACTCAAACATACTGACAGAACTGAATATCCATTGGCCCATCTACAAAGGCGAGTCGGCTAATGTTACAGGCAGAGTTCACGTTGACACTATAGCGAGCTTTCGAAACTAAGCTAGGCTAACTGTAGTAGCCGATCCCTAAGAAAAAACAACCTCACAATGGTTTACTGCTCTCGTACTCAGAAATCACCCTAAATATCGTTTAGAATAAATATTAACAACCAGTTAAATTTTGCTATACCGTTTGCACACCCAGTTCCGCGTTCACCGATTGCGAGGTTAGGCCGATAGAAATGTCGCACACCTAATCTTGCAGTGCGCAACCAAGCAACCAGTGATCTGTCTCCCTTTTCAGGTACTTCCGCGCGCCACCGCAATAAACAGGAAGAATGACCATGTATGGAGGAAGCAAAGCAGAGCCCGTATTAAAAATTCTGTGAGCAAAGTCCTGCATACAGTGTTGGGCAAGCTACTCAGAAAATGTAGTTAACTGAGCTAGCAGTTACTTCGCATCAGATGAAGCTTCGCTACACTAAAGCTACCTGAAGACAAAATGTAGCAAGCTGAGTTACAAAAAAATGTCAGAAGTAGATTAACTACACTGAAGCTAATTTTTTATTTACCAAAAAGGTCTATAAATAAATGAAATAATCAAACATTAGTGACCAAACTATCAGGTCTCTCCAACGGACATACAATAGTAACTAACTAATAGTAGCCTAAGTAATTGTACTTTTATATAGGTAAAAAGTTTTTAATAATCTTTGGATGTTAGATCCACACTCCTGGATAGAATAAAGGAGAGAATAGTATGTACATGTGTGTGCTTAATTGGGTCCTGAAAAAACGCATGATTTCCCTATGGTTCTGCAGCATTTCTTATGATGCCGACAGCATTTTGCACTATAGTTTTTTTCTAGTATATAATGCTTTCTAATATGATT
>JAVQKI010473972.1:0-14529 GCA_036025975.1 Nematalosa erebi | reverse complement strand
TCTTTCTTGTCATCCGAACAGTTTTAGTTCGAGGCAATATAAATAAAACAAAATGTGGACCATTTCTTCCATTTCATTTATTTCTTTCAGCAAATGAATCAGAAAACGCATGTATGATGACAACAAGCAACTGTGACACAGTAATCTACAATTTGTCGGAGGTGTTTGACGTATTTTAATCATTTCTTTTCCTCAGCCGCTCCGACTCCATGCTCTTTGGCGAATCCCGAACAGCAGACAGACTCTTCTCCGGCGTGTGCTGCGCAACATTTGCGCATCGCCTGAATCACATCAGCACAGCGGCTCTCGATGTATTTGTTTGCTGCAATAAAAAGCATCATTACAATAACTATACCGGCTACGTGAACGGGCAAAACTGGACGCAAGACCCAAAGCTTCGCTTAGGTCAAGTTACCTTGCAAACATTTCTGAATTTCACACGCTTGTTTCTGGCATGGGTCTTTCTGGGGCATTCTCTACCCTGTAGCATTAACTGCCAGAAAATGATCGATATACTTCTTAAATCTTCAACCAAACCTGCGACCCATACAGGTCTTCCTTTTCCCTTCGTATTTCACACTTACAGACAAGGTTATTTCACCTGTAAGACATGTCCAATAACTAATTCGTTCCATTGGTCCAACTTCCGCCTGAGGTGCATCAACATAGTCAAAGTAAAAGTATTTTAACTTGAATATGTTAAAAGTCCCCTTTACACCATTGCAATCAGCTTTACCACTGTTGACAGCCCTGTTGACATCTTGCTGAGCCCGCCAAATGACTCTTCACAGATACAGCATTGTGATTGGTCTTACCAAGGCTTGGTAAAAACCTTAAGGTGTATTGCTAGACGTACCTGCTGAGCTAAACAATTTGCTACCGCGAGCTTGCATCTAGATTTCTAGGCTAATGCAGAGTTATTATATGGAGAAATTTACACTGACATAGTGTAATGCTTTATCACTATCTAATGTCAAAATAAATACCACACAATGTGACCTAAAGAAATTTCCTTTATTATTATGAATTACTTTGTATACATACATACATACAACATAAAGACAGTCTAGGCGTGGGCACAGTGAGTGTGTGTGAGTGGGCCACTTCAGGCAGGGGCAGCTGTGAACTTCCTACCCACCTTCCTTCCCACCCACCCCTACCAGCAACCCCCCCACCCTCATCCAGTGGTCTCTCTCCGACTTGAGCAGTATCATTGGCCAGACCGACAGGACGTTAAGACACGCAGGACATAAATCCAGTCAAGTTCCAGCCAGAACAAAAGCATGAATCTCACAGCTAAGTGGACATGATCAAGTATAGAATGCAATGCAAAAATACCTCATGTTTTTAAATAAAGCTTGGTCATTATAACTGTAAAGAGAAGATATGTCTTGAAGGATTCACTCAGTCTGACACTTGCCTTCTATGAGGAGCAGAGTAAAGATGAACTCAGTCTTTCCAGTTGGTCTGGGAAGTGCACAACATGTCTGCATGCACTAGTCTGCCAGGAGGTATGCACTATGTACTGATATATACAGTTTCAGAAGCTACTGCAAGTCAGCTCATCTCTCTGATCAAAACTAACACCATACTCTAGGTACTGAAATCACATAGAAAATTAGAAAAAAGGAGTCTTCTGACAAGGAGATATGCTCCAACACACAACTATATGTGTATACGCTTACTTTTAGATGGAGATACTAGAGCAACATACAAACAACACGGCTAAGTCAAGCCTACGCTGACTTCCTCTCACATGACAACCACATGCCTTCCTGGCGGACTGAACTCGGGGCATCCCTGGAACGAGGAGTGAAAGGAACTCTGGCTAACCACGGGACTCCAAAGACCTGGAGGATGAACACAGACAGGCATTTGATCAACAGACAGCCTAGCCATATACAATCAGAAGTATTTCTGCACAACGTGTATGCATAAGTGATTACCATTCAGCCTGGTGATGTAATGTTTAAGTTAGCCTGACATTGTACTGTATTTTGTGTCCCTTTTTCTTCTGATTTTAATGTGGAGACTTTAACAGAAGAGATTCACTTAGATGAACAAATATCTTCTCAAACAATTAGCCAATGAAAAATGGTTGATCCAATCTCTTTCCTTACAACTGAAAGGGGGAGGGAGGAATAGTTAAGAAAGACTGTATCTAAACTCAGAAACCAAACAAACACACTTCAGTACCTTTCAAAAGTTTTGCCCTTCCTCACCCCAGTGCCCTGTTGTTTAGCTGGTATTAGCATTTGGTTTGTGGGTGCACCACCTCTGTGTGTTTCTCTTTTACAGCGCCAAGGCTGTTTACAAATACTAGTTTTTTTCCCCGCAAACACATGATCAGCTAGTGGATTTTGCACATATTTTCACTAAATATGACAAAAATGTCCATTTGGATCCCACAAATAAAGTGATGATCAGATTAGACGACCTGATCTTAATATTACAGTGATATGGTGCCTGGAAACACCTGACTTGGCCGAGCTACAATCAACCTCCCTTAAAATGTGTTTTGGACACGTAAAAATGTTTCCAGGATACTGATGAAATGTCCCTCTACACGGGGATGGATCTGTTTTTTGTTTTTAAGTCAGAGCTGCTCAGGGGTATATCATATGAAAGCTTGGCATTTCCATCAGCTGTGCAGTGATATGTAAATACAACATGCACGTATGTGGTTTTGAGGGATGCTCACGAGTAGCTGGTGTGTTGCTGACGTCTCCTTGCACTTCTCAGCTTCTCAAAACGAGCCTCCATCTCCTCCAGGACCTTTGGGGTGTATCTGACGACCAGCTTCACTGAACCCTGTGCTGCCTTTAGCAGCTCCACTGCCTTTTCATGGTGCTCACCCTCCACACTCTAAATACACACACACATAGACACACACAAAAATAAATATCACATCCCCTCTATCAACCATGCATTCAACTTGCCTTGAAATACAGATGATTAAGTTCGTTCTGCATTCTATCTGTACATGAAAAATTGTGAGCTTGTTGACAGGCAGCAATCCAGGATTATCATGCATATTTTCACACGACAAAGTGAACAGGGGATTTGCTGGCAGAGGGGCTCAGTGGACCATCTGTTTCCCGAACGATAATCTGGTAACAGTCACTCCACTAAATGGCCCATTGGGCTGGCTTCCACTAAACATCCTCCCCTCCCCTTACCAATACCAAAGCTCTCTCAGGTCCATCTAACCATCCTTACTGTTGACCCCCTGTGACCCCCTAGCCTAAAACCCATCAGCCTCCAGCCTATTCAAACTCACCACGCCATTTACTGACAGGAGCTGATCGCCCCTCTTTAGGCCCCCTTGCCTGTCGGCGACCCCCCCAGGGATGACCCGGGAGATGTAGATGGGGGAGTTCTGCTCCTTTCCCCCCATGATGTTGAAGCCTAGCCCTTCGTCCGTCTTTGGCAGCTCGACCACTCGAGGATGGGCGTGCCCTTCGCTGGCAGCGAATGCTGCTACTGTGGCCTGTGAAAAGAAAGGATTGGCTATCTCTGTTTGTCTCATAACATCAATACATTGTTTTTGGTTGCTTATTTATTTACCATATTTAGTTATTCTCAATATCTGTGTGTTAAGATGCCTTTCTTTCTTGTTTCTATTAATATTTCCGTAAAATACTACGTTATCATAATTTACTGAGTTCCGTACACACGTATGTTGGGTTTCTTTTTCATTTTTGTAAAAATGCTGTATTCATTGCAACAATACATCTTACCCCAAAGGTCTCTATTGCAATGTAGATTGAATGCTGGTAAAAACATTGACTAAATTAATACATTTAGTAAATGCTTACCTTGGCTGTAGCCTGAGCTCGTACCTCAGGCCCTCCTACAATGTCCAAAGTGTCATAGAGCTGCTCATATACCTGATAGTGAGGAAAGGACAGTTAAAAGCAACTCCAACCAGACACCATCTCCAAATCTACAGTACATACATTGCAGGGCTTTTGAAATTACATCAACAACCTCAACAATATTCAATTGAAGTGAGATTTAAAACATATAAACTCACTCCCCGACCACCACTATATGTAGCCATTCGTAGGATGCCCTTTAAGAAGCCATCATTAAATAAAGTGTAATAATTGTTTATGAATACATTTGTGTAATTCACTCCACAAGCGATAACTTAACTCTCATCAAACTGCAGACAAGATATAGATTCATTCTCAGAAACAGCACCTTACTGCAAGCAGTGAAGGGTAATTAACTGATATTTTCTGTGAAACCAAACACATCAAGCACAATCAATCTGAGTGTGTTAAAGGATGCTGAGAATACAGTGCACTGTGAATATCTCATCAAGCAAGGAGTGAAGAATTCACGTGGGATGTGTGAGTGTATTTTTATGGATATGGCCTGCAACTACAAAAGGGAGGAAGGGAGTGGGCAACAATAAGCACCAGTTAACCTCTTTTAGGATGATCAGCCATTGTTTCCTGGAAAGGTAGCCTACTAATGCTGACTCTGAAAAGACTTACAGAGAGATATGCATAGATATTTCAGTGAACAAAACAGTGATCAGTACAAAGATGACCACATCAGTAGAAGGAGCAGACACAGGAGAACTGTCTCACCTCTCTGATTGCAGCACAGAACTTGCTCTGGAGAACTCGCTGAAGGGCCTGGAGTTTAGGTGGAGGCAGCTCCCCACTCCTCTGTAGCCTGTCCAGTAGTTCAATCACCCGACAGATATCTAGGTAAAGGGTCGGGGGTCGTCAGAATCAGAAAGGTTGAGGGGATTCAGCAGTGGGGACAAGGGAGGAGTTGAAATGCAAATAAAAGCATAAGTCCTAGGTCCGTTTATTTTCATTTGCGGTTTAAATATGATTGCATGAACAAAGATGTGGCTGGTTCAACAAACAAGAATGGAAGGACTAAAATAGTTGAGTACGCAGATTTGTGCTTTCCCATCCACGCACATCGTCAAAGGGGTTATTTTCATTCAACAGCTCCCCCTACTTGAGCTGGTCATTAGTGACCACTAATCCAACTAGCCTGAAATGCACAGGTCTGTGCTGCACTTGGCCCAGTAAGGAAAGGGGAATACTTAATGCACTTGACACTAATGGCAAAAGCCATGGCCAGAAAGTCTTCAATTACAGTCTGTAATATTGGTTACCTCTTTCTAGACATAGCGGTTCCGCCATAGTCGCCATGTCCGTTTCCTTCCCCGTATGATAATATGATGACATCATGGAGGCACTCGCTCTTTGCCTCTGCGGTGCGATGGGAAGACGTATACGCGCGGCAGAATGCCAACAAAGGGAATAAAATCCTTCAGGCGTTCGGTAGACTACCTTCCGTCCTCTGTGCACAGTGCTAACGCGAAACGTAACGAACCGTTCCGCAAGGCGTCTGGTAACCGTATCTCAGGGTTGGGGAACACCTTATCAGCGTGACACGGCCGGGGAAGATGACTGCCAGTGGAGACGCAAGGGAGTGGAGGAACACTTGACTGAATTACGTAATCCACTACGTAACACTCAAAGAGATGAGAGCTCATCTACAAATGGTCAGTCAAATAGTACCAGGGCCAGTTTCTTATTGGCAAGTTGAGCAGCGTATTAAAATCTAAAGAAACAAATGCATATTTTACACAAATGGATACCCAGGCTTTGGCTGGTATGGAAGAAGTTAAAACACATAGGGCAAAGATTAAGTAAAAAAGTATTTATTAAAGAGAATGAAGATGCAGTACAGAATCAAATAACACCATGGGAGCAGTTCACAGAGGCTTTCGAAATAATCAAAATAATCAATAATTACAAAAAAAGCAATGTGTGAACCTATGGCAACATTCTCTTTAGATTAAAACGCAATTGTTTGGGGTGCATTTGCTTCATAAAGCAATTATCTATTACTGTTCATTTTCCTCTTTGTGGACTTCAAAGAGCTGGTGTGAGGAGGCATTTTCAAAACACTAAACCAACAAGATTTGTCAAGTAAATGACAGAAGCTCACGAAGCTTGGCATCTTACTTAAAACAGCTTTTGATGCTACTGCTGATAGTGACAAATAGTCTAAAAAGCACTGCAGTCATCACAGATACAGATGTGTGAAAGTCAATTTATGAAAGTAACGATGCAAGTGGGGTTCTTCTTGGACAGAGGAGGCTTCAAAGCCACGGTGGACGAGTAGGTTCAATTTTTATGCTCCTATCGATGCTCTAACTCTTGAGACAATGGCCTGGCCTAAACAACATTTGTTAACAGCTTTCACACCATAGGTTCCTATTCCTATGTATAACTGAGCAGATTCCGGGCAAGCATGAAGGGGAGGGGGCACGCATATGGTTGAGCTCTTGCCCCCAATCCTACATGTCAGAGGATGACCGGAACAAAAACAAAACAACGAAAAAATGCAAAGTATGGGACGTGTCAGTAGGGTTCACAAGTTGGCTCAGTATTCATCGGCTTGGGCTTCCATTTTGTAGCCGTTCTCATTGGAGCCGTAGCCTTCGCCCGACTGCATGGACTCCTGGTCCATCATCATCATCCGCATTCCGTCCTGCGAGCCCTCCTCGGACTGGGGGGGCATCGAGTCGCCGCCCTCCTCGCCTCCATTGCCCAGACCTTCCATGTCCCCAGACATGGCCAGCATAGAGTGCCGGTCCTCCCTGCCGCGGTCGCTGCCCCGCTCACGGTCTGGCCGGTCCCTCTTGTGCTCACGGTCCCTGTCTCGGTCCCTCCTCCTCTCACGGTCTCTGTCCCTGTCCTTATCCCGGTGGCTCCTCCGTCTGTCTCGGTCGCGGTCCCTATCCCTGTCCCTGTCCCTGCCTCCTCCCCTACCCCCTTCCTCTCCCTCCATCCCTGGCTCCTCACCACGCCCCATGTCGCCGCCACCCAGATCGTCCATGCCGCGCTCTCCTCCATCTCCCATCATGCCATCCATGCCGGGCCCCTCTTCACCCCCCTCTGCCCCCTTCCCCCTCTCCCTTTCTCTCTTCCTGTCCCTGCTCCTGCTCCTCCTCTTGCGCTCTCGGCCAGACTCGCGGTCCCGACTCCGCTCACGGCTGCGGGCGTCGGGCACCGGCGCGCCCCCACCTCCCCCACGCTCCCTCTCCCTCTCCCTCCGCCTGCCTTCCTCGACTCCAACCCTTTCTCTCTCCCTGGAGCGTGTGCGTCGGCGGCGCTCTCTTGAACGCGACCGCCGGCGCTCGCGGTCCTTGTCGCGGTCACGCTCCCTGCTTCTTTCCCGTCGATCGCGGTCACGATCCCGATCACTACAAAGAGACAGAGAAAGACATTCAAATTTAGATGTAGCAAAGATCATTGAATACTGTACCAAGATAGAGCAACATAATACGTTATAGTGTGAGCGAACGTTAATAACTCCGGTCTGGAATGTAAATTTTTCAAAGATCGTTTGTATCAGCATATCAGGGCTTGATTCGGGTCTGCATAAAGGGGGATTTCCCCCCCTCGCGAAAATAGCACACGGAACTTAACAAACGCATGCATGTAGTGCTCGTCTCTGCATGTAGTGTATTTCACATGTCATAAATCAGGCAATACGCCAGCGGTCACCAATTCTTACCCTCCAATTGGGCGGTCATCGTAACGGGAGGTGTCATCCCTCCCAGAGTGCTTAATGTTGACGTCTGCCCCACCCCTCCTAGTACCACCCAGACCACCACCTGTAAGAGGAAAGAAAAAAAAAACAAAAATACTAGTACACAACTACACAATAGCACGTGGCCAGGAAGTCAGTTTGTAGTGTGTACATCAACTTACCGAGCCTACGTGGATGCCATCCTTTCACTGTACGCCCTCTCTCCACGTCCACAAGCACCCTTCTGCCGTCTATCTTCTTGCCATCTGCATGCTTGTAGGCGGCTAAAGGGAGGAACGAGAGATGAATGAGAAGAGAGAAGACCGCACACAAAATGGAGGACAGAAGGGCTGCCCTGTTGAGCACACTTCTGCAGCCCACACAGAGGACACCTGGATACCGCTTACCTTGGGAGGAACCAAGAGGACAAAAGGAGGACGCAGGGGAAATTAAAAGCAATAGTTGAATTCCGCTGGTTTCTGGTTGGCCTTTTCACCAGCTCAAACCAGGACTAATGAAATGGCGCCATTAATTGCTCAAAAAAAAAAAAAAAATGAAGGCCACTACAGCAGAATACTACAATTTCAAGTTTTTATAAAATCATTAAGGGAAAAATATGCTACCTTGATACAAGACCAATAATAAAGGGTCGTGTAGTCCACTCCAAGAGAGATCTGGAATGTAATCTGAGGCCATAGCGCTATTATGAAGGATGTCTTGTAATGTGATGGAAAGATCAATGAGTTCAAGCCAATAGACCAGATTACTCAGATGTCCATCAACTTATTGCCTCATTACTTATTTCTGCTCCTTGGTTATGCCAACTAGTGATGAGAAGCAGCGTCAAATTTAAACAGTGAAGGCTCAAGTGGCTAGATACAGACCAGTCTCCAAAATGTATTAGGGGAAATGTTTGCAGTACCTGGAAGATTCACTCTGTGGACATTACTTGCTCTTAAAGAATACAAATTGTGCCATTCTGATTTACACAACCCAACCAATATAGCCATTTTCAGGTAGCCCAATAGGTCTATTATATAAGACACACTGTTTATACACATTTACTCAAGAAAATCTGCTTCTTGAAACAGATTTCCTCACTTCCTGACCTGACTCAATGAACCGGGAGTTTTGCAAGAGCAAAATGTTATTGCAGCAACTTTCCATTGAGCATTAGGATACATTGATACACAATTGTATTCACGGATAGTTAGAGAATGTATTCAATAGGAAGTAAAGATCACCTACTTTGACGGCAAAATTAAACGAGTGGTAGAATGCCCAGGCTCTTGTTGCCCCAGATCAGTTCCCATTACATAGTGACAAGGGATCAGATTCTGGTCCCTATTCATGTACTCAATGGGAAATTGAGAATAAAAAGGAATTATGACTTCTCTGCTAAAATACCTAAAAGATGAATTGCATTAAATACTGACCCCCACACCACATAGGTACATATAAGACATAGAAAATATCAATGTCTAACTAAAATCAGTCTTGGCATGAGTCATGTCCCTTAAAGTGCATTTAGTCAGGACGGCTTTCTGTTTTCCATACGATGGAGTCAGATAGCACTGCTCACTGTATTGGCCATGTAGTTCAATCAAACACTTTGTGCCTTTCGTACATGGTTCTGAACACTCAAAAGTTTGCTGGTTCCACAAAGTGTTGGGCTGGTGATTCGCATACACATCAACCACAACATCCACAAGTCAAAAAGAGTTGTCCACTTTGTTGAAAACGCACAGACAACACACAAACATGCGCCACATTCATTCCATTGCAGAGGTACCGTCTTACCTGCCACCTCCCTAGTCCCCACCAAACACACACATTACTGGTACACATCACATACTCACACAAACAAATATACAGAGTGGTTGCGTTTCTAAAATTTGCTATTGTGATCTAAATAAAACATAACTGAAAAGTTTAACACGGGGGGAAAAAGTATGCCAACCGTGCAGAAGTGTCTCACATGGCATTCTGAACATCACCAGATATCCTACGTCATGGTGGATTGGTACAATATGAATTTAATGTTTAAAAATGATTTAAACTGATAAAATAAAGACAAAATAATCTAGGGTGATATGACCATATACTAGTCACCACATACTAGTACCTGCATCCGCATCTTACCAACTGCAGCCAGGGCACCTATTTCATCAGCTTGGATATGGGCCTCAAGTACCCTGGTGGAACCTTCTGGAAACACAGCTTACAGTCGCCTCACAGTTCCCATAACTTACTTATGACGGCTAAATAACGTCCAGTCCCTTGACACGAAACGATCTGGTATCCATTTCTTTAGTGGATTGGGCGTGATCCATCTTGCTACTCTGGGTCTGTACTGCAGATGAGGTGAAGATCCAGTGGCGTAGGGCACAGAGATTGTTTTGCAACCAATCAGAGGGCCTTACCACAAACCCCCACCTCTCTAACCTATGAAGAGGGCCTTACCATACACCCTCACCTCAACTAACCAATCAGAGGGCCTTACCGCAAACCCTCATTAATCTAACCCGAGGGCCTTACCACAAACCCTCTCCATTCACAGCCAATTCAAAAAACAAGCTTTTCACTTTCCCACTAGTTACCCTCCCCAAACCCCCAAGGTCAAGCAAAGTACTTGAAATACATCTCAGAAATCTAAACTTAGCTGACACTCCTAGAATTAGTGTGAAGTGACAAGCTCAACTAGATGTATCTGGCTGGATAGGTGAAAATGCCAGGCATTGTCTTGAAATCAGGGGTCTTCCTAATGTGCCTGAATGCTACAACCTGTGTCTAATCATGTGTCGAGTGATTTTCTAGTGAAATGCTGTGCAGCAAATTAGCTATATAAAAAAAAGGTTGATCTTTTAAAGTCTGATTCTGATAAAGCTTGTCCTCTCCTGTGTGTTCCTGCATGTGCTGTATGAAATTCCCCTCCTCTGGCATATTCTGTTAAAGCCCTTTTTGATTATTATTCATTTAAAAAAGAAAACGAGAGTTACACTCCACAAGATTTGGGAGTAGGCCTAAGACCCGTGGCAACCGCTAGGATTCTATTTACACTACGAATGCAAGCATTCGGAATTTATCCCTCCACTCTCACCTATGCCGTTGCTTCTGAAGTGGCTAGTTTCACTGCTTAGAGTTTAACTGCTCTCATGGAGGTTACAACTCTGATCTACAGACATCCTGATTTAAAACGGCAATTAACAAAAAAAAAGTAAAAAAAGAAAATGCGACCAAAATCTTGGAGTATAACCCCTCTCACTGGGCCAACAATTCTGATAAAACCGTGGCTTTAAAAGAACAGTCAGACTGAGAGGAAGTCCATATACTCAACTCTGACCTGAGGCACGTTCAATGCTCAAAACGCCTCAAATCACTGCTTACTAAAAATGGTTCTTGACGGACCTCACCGGTGCCTCTGTGGCACAAAAAACAAAAACTGCATTTTGCCCATTGAACGTGGCCCAAGCCTTAGCCCTAATGGGACATGAGGGTGTAAAGAAATCTTACCCATCATACAAACCCATCATACCAACCATATAATGAGCTGTGGTAGTAGGGTGTAGATGTATCAAAACCATCAGCATGATCTGCAAGCCAGCTCTGGCCAATAGCCATCAGAGATAGGCGGCTGCAGTGGCAATGAGAACAACACAGAGTTAATACAAAGCCATGGTCTCCTGCACCACTCATCCTAACCTCAGCTGAACTTTAATTTATTTAAATAAATGTATTTTAAAAAATAACTTAAGGAAAAATTCACAACGCTTCAAACCACAGGGTCACCTTTAGCTTACCGTCGCCGCTCCAGCCAGAAAACACCCTGGCGCGCCCCCCCAAGGCATGCCCCATAACATTTCACAACCGGCCTGATTGCAGGGTGAAGGACACAGGGGATCAAGACTCAAGAGCCAAAACGTTCTCGTTTAAGCGAGAGCCCTACCTTAGCCATAACAATCACTCCTCCACCCCACACCCCCCTTCTGTACACATGCTCTAATGGGTACAGACACACACAGGCAAGGTTCCAATGACCTTAAATAGAAATAACTAAAGCAGACACACACCTACTCACACACACGCGCACACACACACGGACCATAAGTTGCCCCACAATACTACATTTGTTTAGAAAGTGACAGACCTTTCTGCCTCTTCCAAACAGTCATTTAAACCCTATTAGAGGTTAACTTAAAGCATCGTCAGCAACAAGTCTACTCCACGACATGCGACTGAGGAGTCTTTTTAAAGGTTTTCTACTTGCTAATTTTTTAAAGTTCCCACCAATACTTTTAGAGGGGCAGTTGACTACAGTAGGAAGGCTGAGCCCACCAGTATTCAGCTGCTGAGTTACAGCAAGCTACCAAGCGGAGTCCTGTTGTTATTCACTACGGCGGCTGGGATGATGGGTCCCCATGTTACTCACAGTGCATGTCCCGTTCGTGTTCATACTCGATGAAGGCATATCCACGGGGCTTTCCTGTCCTCTTGTTGTAGACAATGTAAATCTGGGTATGAAAAACAGGGGGGTGGGGGGTAAGCCCTTGACAGATTCTCAATATACATATGTAAGAATGACAAAGCCATTGCAGACAAATTAACTCACCCTTTTGATGGGCCCATAGACCTCAAATTCTCTTCTGAGTTTGGATTCTGTTGTATCATAGTTCTGTAAGAATAAAGGGAAAAACATATGGGTCAATGTCCATGCCATTATAATCAACCAGGGCTGTGGAGAACAGTAATTGAACACAAATTTCATTTCAAAAGAACTGAGTGTAGCATAAAATAAGACAGATGTCACAGTGTACAATGAAAACCACTTACAACTCGCGCCACAAACAGCGTCTTGAAGGCATCCCCTTGTGCATTTGGGTCATTGTGAGGATCCCCTGTAGTTGTACATTAGGAAATACAGTAAACAACAAGGTTGCAGCTCTTTGATCGTAAACACCAGCACTAGACATGGCTCAAATTTAGAGGTATGACACCAAGCCACAACATTGTGGAGAGAGGGGGAGAGAAGGAAGAAAAAAGAAAAACGTACACAACTTCAGCTCCTCTTCTACCACAGTCTGTCTTCTTTCAATCTTTTCTCGTCTCTAGATGGAGGAAATATGCTATTAGGACAAGGTTCCACAACCTTCATGCTGATACTTCACTCAGTTGAAACTACATGCAGACTTGGAACAACCCACAGGCAAACAATACCATGCTAAACGTGTACAGATTGATGCCTTTTTCACACATGCAGACAAAGCACCCTGCTCACAGCAGATTGAAAAATGGGCTGTTCAAAGGCAAATTAGAGTCATTCACAACTTAAGATTAGCCATCATCAGCCTCCTCACTTTTCTTTCCAATCGCTCTTCTCGGGTTTCGGCCCTGGTGGGTGGTGGTGCATCTCTAGGGTCCTAAAAGGCAAAAAACACCATAAGAAAATATGACATGTATACAATAACAGCCATGTCTGATGATTGATCGCTGTAAATAACATAAAAAAAAAAAACCTGATACATCGAAACTGCCTTTAGAACGTTTCAAGAATGTCTCTGCCAAACATTGCTTCAACAGCAAGGCACTAAATGATAACTGCAACAATAACATCAACTTGCATTATTCATGGTCCTGATCAGATGCGCAGATTGAATCATCTTACCTCAAAGTGTTGGATGAATGGTGCAATTCCACAGTATGGCTGGTTGTGATGTTTCTCATGAGGAAGCTTTTCCAATTGAGGCAGAAAAGGAATGGGGTCTCGGGGGGCAAACAATGCCAATAGGTTAGGGGGGAGAAATTGCGTCATGGTTTACCTAAAAAAATGACATTCGTTAGCCATTAAAATTATATCAAGTCGTTAAAATTAGATTAAGTTAGATTAACTACGTTCCAAGCTATACCCAATGGTACCAAAATGTGTTACTAAATTCACGTAGAATTTCAAACATGATGTAATTGCCCTTGATTCTTCAGGTGGCTAACGTTATCCACAAGCATACAACAACAATAATAAGGAGGCTGGCTGGCCTAGTCGATCCATCTGAAACATCTAATAACAACACAGCAAGCTAGTGAACAACACTAGATCAAGTTTATTTTAAAAACATGTGCTGTGGCTAGGGGTGGAAAAAAGAGACACTACAAGCAACAACGGGTCGACACACACATTTGGAAAATATTCGAAATTAACTGTTACTTCTAATTCGGTTTATTAAACTACATACGTTCAATGCTAGTTCGTCAAATCAAGCCACCTAACATTAACGTTAGCAGCCATACGAGTTACCCAACCAACGTTATTTGCTCCTTCCTATTTATCCAAACATTGAAAGTATACGTTTCTCAAATGCTGTGATGCAGTAGAATCTATGAAAAGGACACAAACCTCTGAACAAAAAATAATGCAGCATTTCGAAATTCGTTAACTTGATTACAAGATTCCAGCCAAAACCCAGGGACAAGCTAACACCAAAGCCTCCTATCCAGGCCTCGTGCTATCCATCGGCTAACTTACCTCAGGTCTGCATTCAATTTTTTCACGGAAATTCTCCAATACCTCAAGAGAAAAAAACGTTTCACACCAAAGTATCAGCGCACACGGTTAATCACCGAAGAAATTTACTGCATTCAATAGTCTTGTAGCCTACACGACGTGCTACTGTTGTGTTCCCAGGTAAGTTTCGTCGTCTCTTGTGCTGCCTTCTCTCAAAATGGCGGGTGGAATGCCGTAAACCTATATGGACCTTTTGCGACAGTTTTCAGTCGAGAACATCGGTTGACGAAAGGGGCGTGCCACAGCTGACACGCTTAGCAGAGAATTTTTCGTAAACGGACTCTGGATATAGCAAAGATACTTTACAACCGTCTCATAGACAATTTTGTAAAATGTGTTACATTTTGTAAGATGTAAAATAACAAGAAAATTGGCCTGAATGTCAGACTTGCGTA
>JAVQKI010473877.1:0-10863 GCA_036025975.1 Nematalosa erebi | reverse complement strand
CCCCCCCCCCCCCCCCCCCAGCGTGGACACAACAGCTGTTCTGAAAAGCTGGTTTAGCCTGAGAAGCCATTAAGATGTTTTTGGACATATTAATGTGTTAGATGCATGCAGTAGTGGATATTGTTTTTTAATCCTTTGTTTTATGATCATGTTATTTTCTCCTTGTTGTTCATGTGTGTGTATGTTGTGTCCCACCATGACAACGTGTGTCCCTGCAGAAGGTAAAAGATCTCTCCCTCTCACCCCTAAGACCTCTCTTTACTTTCACTCTCTCTCTCTCTCTCCTCTCCTCCTCCTGGAGTCATTAACCCCACCACCACCCCCTCCATTCTGCCTCACTGCGGTTTCACAGCTGGGCCACTGGAGCTGACAGGGTCTGCATGAGGGAGAAGAGCAGAGATGGATGGATGAATGGATGGATGAATGGATGAGTGGATGGATGAATGGGGAGGGGAGGAGAGGAGAGAGGGAGGAAGGTGGCGATGATACTGCTCCCTCAGCATGTTGTTTGGCTGCTGTCGTGCTGCTAACAGCGAGCTGAGAGAGAGAGGCATGCTGCAGCAGCTTCCTAGCCTGTGCAGTAAGCACGTGTCCCCACAGAGCAGCAGCAGCAGCAGCAGCCTACTGGAAGTCCTGCTGGAGTCCCCCTGAGCCAGGGCTGCTCTGGACTCCACTGGCCTGCACTGGGAGGACGAGGCGTTTAACTTGCATTTGAAACTCTAACCAGTTTTCCCTCTTCAGCATGTCTGTGTTATCTCTGTACGCTCTGAGTTTAACAGTAATCCTCCTCACTGCATGATGTCTAAAAGGCCCTGTTTGCTTTGCTGTGGTGTGCAGTCATAGCACTTACCAAATGATAGTTCAAACCTGCGGGCAGTTGTGATTTTTAATTTCTTTATAATGACCATAAATGTGCTTGCTGGCTTGTACCATCAGCCATAATTAGCGCTGATATTAAGAGGCGGGAACACCAGAGGGGTTTGTGGTTCTAATGCCATTGCCTGGTTGCTGTACCCAGTTTGACCTGCTGGTGGAGCTGTTTCATGATGAGGAGAAGGCCACCACCCCAACTGGAGCCCCCACAGGGAAGCGCACGGTGCTCAGCGTCAAGCCTGACAAGGGCCGGCCCAGCATGGCCAGCAAGGAGCACAAGAAGACAGTTGGGCTGCAGGTGTGTCTAGTGATTATTACACATTTCAGAGATATGCTGACTGAGACAAATAGAAGTGTATCCCCTGGCCCAAAGCAGTGTTAAATGGCGTGTGGTATGTAGTCATTAAGTACCCTTCATCTGTAAATGAATTTGCCATTTTATCTCACCAGTTCCGGAACTCTCTTCATCTACTAATGGAGACCCTGAATGCAACCACACCCCATTACGTCCGCTGCATCAAGCCCAATGACTTCAAGTACCCCTTCACGTGAGCGGCTCTCCCCTTGTGTTTGCATCTGCTGATTTTCTCCCCTCTGCTGATCAGACTGTGATGGACTAGTGTGTTGCACTGAACAGACTGATGGTTGCTGACTGATGGTGTTGTGTCCAGGTTTGACCCCAAGAGGGCAGTGCAGCAGCTCAGAGCCTGTGGTGTGCTGGAGACCATTCGCATCTCGGCCGCTGGCTTCCCATCCCGGTACTGTGCACCAGCCCACACCTCCCCACAATGCATTGCAGCACACCCCCGTGCTGGCCACTTACATATAGTGCAGAGGCACGCTAGACGTGTTGAGTTAGCTTTCAAACACGGGCTGCCTCAGGGCATATTAATTACTCTATGTATGTGCTGTGCTGGAACAGGTGGACCTATCAGGAGTTCTTCAGCCGCTATCGTGTTCTAATGAAGCAGAAGGATGTTCTGCCAGACAAGAAGATGACGTGCAAGAATGTGCTAGAACAGCTTGTACAGGTACAGCAGCAGGAGGCTCTGTTTGAACACAGTCAGTGTTTGTCAATGCTTCTGGTGTGAGTGACCTATAATTTAAGACATTAAAAGGAAGCCGCAACTCATTGCTTGGCCAGATGGCGTGATCAGTTTTGTGCAGTCCCAAGAGTGCATCAGTGTTTGGGCCTCACTGCTCTGTATCTGACGAGGGCGTAATTGCTTTCTAGACTAAATTGTGGCAAGCTTTGCCAAAACAGAATATGCTGATATCTTGTGTTGTTGACATTGAAAACAAGCATGTCTTAGTCATCAGTGGCAGTCAGAATTATCTGCTTACTGTACACATTTTTATTAGTACATTCAATTTATCCAATTAACCCTTCAGAATATAAGTGCTTTGAAACATCAGTTTAAAAACTCTTAAAATGAATCTCTTTTTTTTCTCATTTCTTGTGTAATTTTTTTTATAACTCACCGTATTGCTAACTTCCAACCTTATTGCTAAGATAAACAAACAACAGAAAATAAAAAGCATAGTAAATTCATGTTCCAGGGCATGAAGCTGTGCTCTCTGTGTCCTTGGCCTAGGATCCTGACAAGTACCAGTTTGGCAAGACCAAGATCTTTTTCCGGGCTGGCCAGGTGGCCTACCTGGAGAAGCTCCGAGCAGACAAGCTCCGTGCCGCCTGCATCCGTATCCAGAAGACTATCCGCTGCTGGCTGGCCCGTAAGAAGTACCTGCGAATGAAGAAGGCCGCCATCAACATCCAGAGACACGTGCGTGGATACCAGGCCCGCCGGTGAGTACAGCCAATCCCAACGCCCATCCGAACAACACATTTTCCTTACGGTCTCCTTGGTGTCCTTTATAGATAGGACATAAATAAGACATAGAATCACCAAAACTGGTTTGTGGCACCTGCTGTGGTATTTTCTTTAATTATTGATGAGCTGATTCCATTGTTGCTAGTTCAACAGTCGTTTACTTTGGTTGTTATAGTTACAAAATGGCATTGATATGGAACGATGATTAAACTTTTTTACCAGGTCTGCTTTATGGATGTTCAGTTATACAGAATATACCCACACCCTGAGAGCCAAGCAAATAACAGAATTTCATTTCTCCAGCTCATATATTTAAACAAAGGATGAAGTGAACAGTTTGAGAGAAGGAGGAGAAGAGAGGATGTGATGCAAGCATTTCTGACTCCTTTGCTACATAGAGGCTGAACTGAGCTCCTGTTTCTCTGTGTGTTTGTGGCGTTCTGCAGGCTGGCCAAATTCCTGCGCAGGACACGTGCAGCCATCATCATCCAGAAGTACCAGCGCATGTACGTGGAGAAAACACGATTCAGGCGCAAGAAGGCAGCGGCTCTCGCCATGCAGTGCATTCTCAGAGCCTACATGGCCCGCCAGTACTACAAAGGGGTGAGCCATTCCACATGCACTACATACATACATGCAATGCTTCACACACACAGACACACATGTACCTTTCAAAGGGATTCCTCCTCTATTCTTAGAATGGGATGTCCATGTCCCTAATGTATGCACTGTTTATTAAAGAAGTGGGAGCACAGACCACGGCAGCCTTACGTCAGCCTAGTTACAAATGAACCCCACATCATTTGTTAAATCTGTAAAGTATTATTTTATCTGAAGTCATCTCAGATATGAGGAGAGTAAAGTAGACCCCATATTGAGACCTTCCTCAGAGCCCTGGCTGTGAGGTCATATCTGAGCAGTTCTGGGACAGGTTAGAGTGAATTAGAGCGTTGAGTGAGATGAGATGAACCATGACTACTGAATGCAGTCAGATTTATGAGTGTGTTTGTTCCTGGTGCGTGTTGCCTGTGTGCTAAGTGATCATGTGAGCGCGCCCAGGCCAGGTTGTGGGGAGCTGAGGGACTCTCCCACTGACAGACTGAAGCAGCTGCCCCCTGTCCTGCCACCATCACAGCCTCCCACTCCCCACTGCCATGCTCACTGACTCCCTCTCCTCCCTCCCTCTCTCTCTCTCTCTCTCTCTCTCCCTCTCTTGCTCTCTCTCTGTCTGTCTGTCTGCCTGTTCAACCCCCTCACTCTGTTATTTGGACTGTAGTCTGAGCAGAATGAGGGTTAAAAGAAAGGTTTGCTACAGTCATTTTTCTTGCATTTTTGGTGGTTTAACCAGCTGATGACTCTTCTCTCCTCTCTCTCTGTGTGTGTGTGTGTGTGTGTGTGTGTGTGTGTGTGTGTGTGTGTAGCTGGTGCGTGAGCACAAGGCGGTGCTCATCCAGAAGATGGTGCGTGGCTGGCTGGCGCGGCAGTGGTACAAGCGTTCGCTGCAGGCCATCGTGTACCTGCAGTGCTGCGTGCGGCGCATGCGGGCCAAGCGCGAGCTCAAGAAGCTCAAGATCGAGGCGCGCTCCGTGGAGCACTACAAGAAGCTCAACATCGGCATGGAGAACAAGATCATGCAGCTCCAGCGCCGCATCGACGAGCAGGTGAGTCCCGGCGCGCCCGTCCCCTGATTTGGGAACAGTGGATGCCAGAGCGCCGATTCACACTTCTGTTGGAGAGAGTTAATCTTGTCGTTGAGGACATTTTCCTCTCTAAGGGATGCTGCTCTGGCAGACTGTGGTAGTCTGTGGGAGCTCCAAACCCTGCCTCTGTGTTATGGAGATGCAGGTCACACCCCCTCCACCCCCAGGGAGCCGAGCGCTTGACTGAGGCGGTCAGTCAGCTCCGTGTCAGGTGCTCTGGCCTGGGAACGAGCTCTGTGTATGGAGTCCCCAACCAGCCAAACCCCACCACCCCCCAACCCGACCCCCCTCTCCAGACGGGTCCGGTGTGGGAGGGCCTGTGTGAAGCCAACACAGCCAGAGCTCAGGCTGTGACCTTTGGGTGGCATTAATGGGTGCTGGAGAGGGGAGATGTTAGAGGCTCTCTATGTGCATGTGCTAGTCTGCATGAATAGAAACGCCTCTTATTAGAATTAACACACATCAACACACACATCCTCAGTTTTAGCCAGGAAATTCTTAGCACTGTTGATATGAAGTGTGACTGTGTGGTGTGTGTGTGTCGTGTTATGTGTGCGTATGTGTTGTGTTTGTGTTTTGTACAAGCGCGTGTGTTTACCTGTGCGTCTGCCTGTCTGGACAGAGCAAGGAGAACCGCACGATGAACGACCGTCTGAACGGCCTGGAGAGCTCGCACGCCATCGAGAGCGAGCGTATGCGCAAGGAGGTGAGTCGCCTGCGCACGGCCGAGGAGGAGGCCAAGAACAACGCCAACCGCGTCACCTCTCTGCTGGAGGAGCTGGCCCGCCTCAGGCAGGAGCTGCAGACCACCCAGAAGGAGAAGAAGGTGATCGAGGACTGGGCCGAGACCTACCGCGACGAGATGGAACAGGTACCGCAGCGCAGCAGGACCCCAGTACACCTACTGTACTATAGACACACACACACACACACACAGATCTCAGAACAGGTACCAAAGCACAACACAGCAGCAGGACCCCAGTACACCTACTGTAGAAACACACACACATACACTGATCTCAGAACAGGTACCAGAGCACACCACAGCAGCAGGACCCCAGTACACCTACTGTAGACACACACACACACTGATCTCAGAAAGAATACCCGTGTTCCTCAGAGATCAGTAGACACACACTGCATACAGCCACGTATGATGGACAGCAATACACTGCTGACCTTGTGAAGAATGTCTTATACCAAGAGATTGTCTTGGCAGACATGCTGCCTTCTGTTTTGCCATCTGCAAAACAAACTACTAAAAAATCAGCAGTTAGTTAGAGCATACATACACACACACGCACACACGCATGCGCAGCATCAGTTTAGATGTATGTTTTTGTGCATGCGAGTATAGGGTATATGGTGTGTGTGTGTGGTGGAGTGCAGACGTGTAGTTAGCTGGCAGGTGTTGAGTGGTGTGGGAGTGTGCTGTGCCCAGTGAAGTCTCACAATGTCCAGCCTTTAGATGAAGAACCTTCTAGATGTCCTGAGCTAGAGCCTTTCATTTCTGCTGTGCATGCAGACACATTAGAGCTTGTGTGTCATGATTCAGGGCCCATGGAAGTCCAGTGGGAGGCTGAGGCGTTTGTGGCCCAGAAGCCATGTCTCTGCCGCAGGTGAGATGTGGTAGAGCGCAGGTGGTTCTAGTCCACAGTAGTGCAGAGGTTGTTCAGAAACAGCACTCTTGTTTTCAGCTAGACATCTAGTATTGATGCAAATATAGAACATGTTATGAGAAGTCTCTGCCACTGTAGTTGTCACTAGATGGCGATATTTTCCATTTAAGTCTATTAGTATTATTGCTGGTGAGTATTATGGGAACCCCTTTGCCTACTAATTCTTCCCGATGTAGTTTTTTCCCTTTAGAGTTGTTAACCACTATTAAACCTCAAAACCAATCATTTTGTGAAGCAACTATATGGCAATATATAACACACATCCTACATAATAATCTAATTAATGCTAAGGTTTTGCAAGCAGTTGTATTTTTTTGCACAATATCAGCATATATTGATTGATACTTATATTGTGTGTGTGTGTGTGTGTGTGACCTTTTCAGATGGTGTCGGAGCTAAAAGAACAGAATGGGCTGCTGAAAAGCGAAAAAGAGGACCTGAACCGTCTGATTCAGGAGCAGAGCCAGCAGATGACAGGTGGGTCTACTCATGTGAGCTCATGCTCCTCAGAGGCTCTCGTAGCGCTGAAGTCTTGTTGCTCCCAGATCTTTAGTTAACTACAGCTGCTGTGTTTGTCCATTCACATAGCTAAGTGTGCCAGCTAAACTAAACTACACTAAACTAGTCTGAGTTTGTTCCCGTTCTCCAAACAGAGAAGATGCGGCGCGCCCTGCAGGAAGAGACTCAGCAGCTGGAGAGCGATTTGAACGAGGAGCGCTCACGCTACCAGAACCTCCTGACCGAGCACCTTCGCCTGGAGGAACGCTACGACGACCTCAAAGAATCCATCAGTGTGGTGAGCATCGCTAATTACAGCGCTGTGCTAACTAGCATCAGACATAGTCAAACCAACTCATTTGCCACACAGCTGCAGATCGCTTCTGTTATGATCGAGTTCAACTGGATAGTAAAATGAAATTGTAACAGACCACTCTGCTAGATGAAAAAATGTGATTGGACAGTTAATGACAGTGAACTGGCTGTTAATGTCAGTTGAAACTCCGTGTCTTTGTGACCTGCCGGGGACATTGCTAAACTCAGAAAGCTAAACATGGAAATAGAATCTAAAAAAGGTCATATTGTTATCAGAATTATACTAGGGGGCATGAGTGCCCAGTAGTGATGTTGAGTATCCTGCGTGCCCCCACAGAGCGTGCCCAAGCCTGGACACAGGAGGACCGACTCCACTCACAGCAGCAACGAGTCCGAAAGCACCTACATCTCGGAGTTTGCCGAGTCCGAGGAAGGATCCCGTGGCGGGGAGGTCAGGGGAACAGCGTCACTCCTTGCTTAAATCTGTTTCAGAATGTAGATGTGTTCTAGCTAGGCCAGTCTAACAGTGTTGTGGTGGTGTCTTACTGGTCTCTGTCCCCTGTCCGTCCACGCAGGACATGACCAGGGGAGGGGACATGTCCACCTTCTTGAAAATGCAGAAGAGGGTGACAGAGCTGGAGCAGGAAAAGCATTCGCTGCAAAACGAACTCGACCGCAGAGAGGAGCAGTTTCAGCGGGCTAGAGCCAGGGTCAGTCTGCCATTTACAGCCAATACACATATTTTTGGAAATATTCACAAAATAGAACAGTTTTGTACTATAGTGTCAGTTGTCCAGTTAAACAAGGTTTCCCTGTGTAGTGTAAGTAATACAGCTGATGACAGGCAATGGAATCATTTGTTGACACACATTTAAGTCTCTTTTGGGTCTTCTTCCTGCCTTTAGGACCATGAGGAACACAAGAAGGCTCGCAGTGCAGAGCTGGAGTATGAGTCTCTTAAGGTACAGCTTGGTCTTACTCCACAGCCACTACTGGCGCTACACTGAGAAATGTCAGAGCTAGGGGAAGGACATGTGCTCCCTCAAGGATACACGTCTGACTTTTCAAATGATCAGACAAGCACAATTTAGAAGGATGTGATATTTTGAGTTATTGAGTGTGTGTGTGTGTGTGTGTGTGTGTGTTTTTTTTTCCTTAGCGCCAAGAGCTGGAGTCTGAGAACAAGAAGCTGAAGCACGACTTGAACGAGATGCGTCAGCTGCTGGGCGGTAACGCGGGGGCCAACACGTCGGCGCCGGGCTCACCGGCCTACAAGGTGCTGCTGGACCAACTCAACGCCTCCAACGAGGAGCTGGAGGTGCGCAAGGAGGAGGTGCTGATCCTGCGCTCCCAACTGGTCAGCCAGAAGGAGGCCGTGCAACACAAGGTAGGAGGACTCCCACCCCCACTGCCAGGCCCAATGACAGAGCTGGCGTCAGCCCGCAGTCTGTGCCACTGCAGAGAGAGCCTTCTGTTGGGCCTGGGAGGCCACCTAAGAGTGTGCCAGACTGAATAATGTGTTTTTGAGTGTTGGGCGAGTTTGGTCTCATTCTAATGACATCATTGTGTGGCGTCTGTCTCTCCACTCCCCCTCTCACTATGCTATGCCTGTGATGCCAGGATGAGAAGGTACTAGTTCTTCTCCCTCCGCTCTCTTTCAAGCACATGTGCACCAGTGTGTCTCCCATCTCTTTCTTCTGTCTCTCCTCTCCTCTCTCACTTGGCTCCTTCTCTTCCTTCTATCATTCTCCGTCATCTGTCTGTATCAGTCAATCATTCTCTCTCTCTCTCTCCCTCTCTCTTTATCTCTGTCTGTCTATCTCTGTTGACTCCTGCCTCTTTTCTGCTTGTAGTCTTTCCATACTTCTGTTGTGTGTTGTGTGTTCCAGCCTCAGGCTGTCTGACTGCACACTAGCAGCTCACTGAGGAAGGCTTATAGCCCTGAGCTGGTGCAGAGTTGGTGCCACATCAGGGCTGTAGCTGTTCCCAGATCAGCTGCTCTCTTCGTGTGTGTGACAGACTGAAGGTGCCATTTGAAAAAAAGTATCTGACTCAGGATCAGTTGTTTTGGAATGGCAGTGTCATCAGATGGCATCTCTATGGGCACCACCTGACCGCTCTGCTCTGCCACCATCAGCATGCTGCTCGTGTGGATGAGTGCATTTAGCACAAGTAGTGTAGTGTTTGCACACACACTGAGAAGTATGACCTTCAGGATCTATGGTTGCCCTCTAGCTAGTAGATGTTACCCTGATAGAGCAGTGTGTATGTGTGTGTGTGTGTGTGTGTGCTGTTCCGATGAGCGTCTCTCTGAGTGCTGTGTGTGTGTGTGTGCCCCTACAGGAGACCATGACTGAGCCCATGCCCCACACAGAGGACATCCACAAGATGCAGGATGCTGGAGAGATCACTCAGGCTTACCTGGGCCTCAAGGAGACTAACAGGTACCTCTCTCATTCACTCACACACACACACACACATACACACACACACACACACTCACTCACACACACACTCACATACACACACACACACACACTCACTCACACACACACTCACACACACTCACACACACACACTCACACACACTCACTCAGGCTTACCTGGGCCTCAAGGAGACTAACAGGTACCTCTCTCTCTCACTCACTCTCTCTCACACACACACACACACACACACTCACACACACTCACTCAGGCTTACCTGGGCCTCAAGGAGACTAACAGGTATCCTCTCTCTCTCTCACTCACACACTCATTAATTCATATGCTGACGTCTGGCTCACCTTTGCGGGAGGCTTTTCTACAGGATGCCGTGTGAGAGGCCAACAGACTGCAGTGCTGGTGGACTGGCGTGTGGTCCACTCCTCCGATGGTCGCACACTACTCTCCCAGACATATTTTGCCCTGAGGTGTCTTTCTTTAGTGTTATGACGGGATAGAACATGAAGCTCTCTGTCCAGGACACACAACACACACACACACACACACACACACACACACACACACACACACACACACACACACAGCAGTACGCGTATCCAGAAAAAGAGCACTGCTGAGCCAGTCAGGTGTGTGTTAGAGTGAGCCATGGTCAGCGCTCCTCTGTCCCACGTCATGTACTTCTCTCTGTCTGTCCAGATCTCCCAGGTTTTTGCGCAAACCGCTCGAAGTGAACGAGCTGATGAATAGGCTGAGGTAACTGACCCCTGGGCGTCTCGCATGGCCACGCTGCCCCTGCTGAGAATGTTCCGGCGTGCGCGGACAGCACTGTGTACTCACACATGCCTCTCTCAGCGCAGCCTAGCGGAGCGTCAGGGTTAGCGGCTAGAAGCTTAGGGCTCACTAACATGCATGCAGCTGCACTGCCATATAGCTACTGGAAATAAGTACTTCAGCGTTTAATACTCCAAATAGGTGAGACTTGGATTATTTTGAAGGTTAATTTGAGGGATGTGTAGTGGTTTGTGATAAAGCATGCTATGTTATGCTAGGTGATTAGCATGTGTGGATGCAGCACCCAGGCGTGTGTGAGATACTTGGAAAGGTGTGGAGTGAAGAGTGAGCTGTGCTGAGCTGTGTTGTGTTGTGTTGTGTTGTGTGAGATGGTGTGGAGATCAGTGAGCCCTTGGACTGGTGAACTAACGGAAGCAAGTAGGAGTGTGAAGGTGTGTGTGTTGACTGATGAGACTTGATGAACTCTAATGGAGTAATGGGTGTGCTGAGAACAGGAGTTTCATTTCATGCATATCATTCCATTTCAAGCACATCCCCCCATGAAACCCTTACCTTCCTCCTTAAATATACACTCGTCTTCTTTTCTCTTTTCCCTGGGGTTTCTTATGACTCCTCATGTCCTTGTGTTTGTCATTCCCCCAACCCTTCCTCCTCCCCCCATGACCATGCTCTTGTGTTTGTCATTCCCCCAACCCTTCCTCCTCCCCCCATGACCATGCTCTTGTGTTTGTC
>JAVQKI010473757.1:0-10899 GCA_036025975.1 Nematalosa erebi | reverse complement strand
CCTTATTGATTATTGTAAGTAATTATGTTCATCCTAATTTACCTAATAGTATGCACTAAGCAATTGTAACTTCATTATCAACTTGCCTGGAACCATACTGTATCTTGGCTTAGTATAATGCCTTATGAGTACATGAGTATGTATCAACAGCTATAGATGCTAAAGTCAATAATTATTAGACTTTATAGATGCATTATATACAGATACATGTGTTTATAATGTCTTATGAATGCTGGGTTCGTAGAAAGTGTTACCCATCTCTCTATAGCCACTCCTTTCTACCCATAGCTGCTTGTTTCACTTGTTTTCCACAGGCTAACAGAGAACAGCAATGAAGCATAAGGTCACTAAAATGATACAAAAAAAAATGCCCAGCCAAGAAATAAAGAATCTGTAAATTAAAATAAGCACAAACAGGGGTTAGATCAGTCAGGAATAAAGTGGAACGGTGGAAACTGCAGTCCCACAACCCCACCACAAGTGTCATTTTCCTGACAAAAAAAAGCTGGCAGAATTGCTGATAGACTGCCCTGAACATAACAAATTTTTGACTGAAATCGCTGCCAAGTCTTTTTCGTCTAACTTGATTTCAAACTATGGCAGCTTCCCCACTTCCACAGTCCCACTGTAACCCCTGGGCATTGTGATTATGTGGGCAGTGAGCAGCGTTACGAAGCAGAGCGGAGAGCGAAAGAGAGAGAGAGAGAAGGAGAGCGAGAAGGAGAAAAAGATGGAGAGAGAGAGAAGGAGTGAAGGAGAGAGAGGGAGAGGGAGAGGGGGAAGATGGATGCAGATCTATGGAGTCAAGGGAGAGCAGAGGAGACACAGCAGGGGAACTCACAGACTGAGGAAGGAGAAACAACATCCAGGGGTTGAATTTTTTTTTTTTTCAAAAGAAAAACCATAACAGAGAGGGAAATGAAACAGAACAACAACAAAAAAAAGAACATGGGAAAAAATATGTTACTTAAAAAGGCATTGGACTGTATGTACAGCACCTGAAACAGTGCTGTAACTAGTCTAGTCTGTAAGCCTGGTTTAAAGCATTTAACAAAAACATACTGTTTTCTTTGTCCATCCGTCTATCGCTAGGCACATATAAATGCATTAAACATACTATGTGCATTAACTGTAAGGCTGAAAATAGTCATGGTGGTCTTGTTTGTGCCGGCAGAAACACAGGGTTCTGCCACTTCGAATAAGCCCTGCTGACGCTTTGATGACAGTTGCCATGGTGACAGTTCGAGTGCATTTTTGCACCCTCTCATTCACTGAACTTCTGGCTCTGCAGCAAGGCTTGTTTTTGAATGGTAACAGGCTGCCTTAATACACAGAAAACTTTGATTTCACATACAGTACAGCCTGCATTTAAAATCAAAACAGTGTGTGTGTGTGTGTGTGTGTGTGTGTGTGTTTGTGCTTGTGTGTGTGTTTGTGTTTATGTGTTTGTGTTTGTGTGTATGCACACAGAATGTATTTGGGTGTATCTTAAATGTGTGTATGTGTGTGTATATACGTGCCTCCTCCCATGTGTCTGATTTGGCTGTATGTGTGTGTGTGTGTGTGTGTGTGTGTGGGTGTATGTCTGTGTTTGTATGCATGTGCGTGTGTGCCTGATTGTACATGAAAAAGGAACATGGAAATGTCACTTACAGGGAACAGCCCGCAGATAGAGGTTTTCTCGGATGACTTGCTGGAGTTGACTGTCCATAGACCCTGGGGTGAAACACTTACTGAGATACAACCTCAGGTCCTTACATAGAGTGGAGCCTATGAAAAACCAGAGGAAACAATGCGGGTATAAAGTGGACGAAAGAGTAGAGGCTCTGTTGCAATGCAGAACTCTTTCAGGCTTGTCTCTCCTTATGCTGTAGCAAAACCCCTCAGGTTTCTGCATCAAATGTTCGGATAAAGTTCAGCTTGTAGAGGTTCAAAGGGTTGCACCAAAGTCTTTCCTGTCTCCTTCAAAATATGTGCAAAGGTAAGATCCAGAGCAGTTCTCAAAAAATCTGCGATTTCAAAGATGACAGCCGGACCGAAGATACAGTACTCAAAGGCTGCAGTTGGAATAAAATATGAAACAGCATCTGGCTCCTCAAAGTTGCAAGTGAGAGGGAATTTTACTTTACATGTCCACTGTATTTTTTAAATTATTATTATATTTTACATTCATAGTCTACATACACTTTAAAGTTTACAGTATATTGCAACCAAGTAAAGATGTATCAAAATACATGTTGTGAATCATTTTGTTGTATACTTTCTTTGATATTTTAAAATCCATACAGGCTGTCCTACACTTTGAGCATCAAGAGAAAAGACAGCATATTCCGCTGGAAGATATCAGAGCTTATAGACTGCTTTGCTTGCACTGCAATACAGCACAGCACCTTACTGAAGGGAGTAGCCTCTTCCCCCGAAGATAGTCTCCCAATCCTGCATCTCAGCACATTGATTTTCTCCTCTTTATAAAAGCTCTTCTCTTCCCCCATTGGTAATACCCCTGTCCCACCTTTTCTCTTTGTAACTGAGCCTCCCAAGCCACAGAGAAGCCGCTTGAAAAGCCTCAAGGTCTGCTGGGACTGTGGAGACCAAAGCATATTACACCTCGGATCTATTAATTTTTTAAAGTGCCTGATGACCCCAAATGACAGGTCACTTCCGTATATTGATGGACTCACCGCGTAGCACCACCGCCGCCCCCACCACCCCCACCAGCGTGTCAAACTGACAGACATTCCCGGTGTTCTCCCTGCGCCTCAGCCTGCTGTCCTGCCCGCACACCGGCAGTGATCAATCCTGCTCAGCCTCGGCAGGTGCGCTCAGAGAGGTTAAGTAATAGACTGCAGACCATCACATCCACTTAACATGGGCTTCAGCCCCACCGAGCTATGGCAGAACACTCAACACTGACCCACTGTCCAGCCAAACACTGTATTTTTTTTTTTCTTTTTTTTGGTCTCCCTTTTTTCCCCTCACAGGAGATACTGTAGGCTACTGTACTCTACTTAGCAGGCAGGTGATATCCACTATCAAGCACAGAGGATAGAAGAAGGGGGCATTTCATTAATGGGTGGTAATATGCTGCCGCAGCTTGTGCATATCATATTGAGTTATGCTGTAATGAAAGCATTTGGATAAAGGGTGCATGCTTGAATGATACCAGGGAAAGAAAGCTTTTAAAATCCAATTATGAGCTATTATACCACGGCCTTGACTGAGATGGGAAGCCTTTGTATGTGTGCGGGTACCTGGGGAGACGGTCTTAATGCGGATGGGATGCGGGCACGAGTTGAGAACTCCTCGCACATCTCCGAGGGTCATTCCCAGGACGGGAGTGCCGCCAATTTCTAGGATGATGTCACCCACAGTAGCTCCGCCTCCGGGGGCAGCGGTGACGAATGGGAACTCGCCGTAGTCGGCCCCGCCGCCAATGGCGAGGCCTAGTTCCCCCGAGGCTCCGCCCAGGGGGACAAAGCTCTCCTGCACTTTTGAGCGCCAGTGCAGCTTCTTCACTGTGGCTTTAGACATGGTGACAAGGCTGCTCAGAGAGAGAACATAACAACATAACAGTTACACACATCAGCAAAAAAAATACACACACAGAGCCATGTCCAGAAGGGATTTCATCAACGACCATGGTAATATCTTGTGTAATGTCTTTATGCAATAAACAAAAATACCTAATTTATTATATATTTACATTATATATTAAACAGCTCTAGCACAACCAATGCAGAAATCACCACTTAAATTCACACAGATACTGTGTGTAGAGCGGTAGTATTGATAACCAGCGGAAAGAGAGTCCTTTAATACAGTGTGATAATGCTGCCAATGACACCAAAAAAGACAAAGACAAAGACAAAAAATGACAAAAGCAGCTCATGATGCACCACAGCATGTGGGATAACCAGCACAACGCACACTGCATGAAACAATCCTGTTATGGTTTCAAACGGAACCACACTCATAGAGTGTATACGCCATAGGCTGAGGCTCAGTGAACACTGACTCATAAATCACTGCTATTATCAGTCCATGGAATAAAAAAATACACTCAGTCTTTTTTTTTCTGCCCGTTTAACGCCTATTACAACTCTCTCCATTGAAAAGAGAAAGACAAACAGATGGTCACAACACAGCAGGGGCGATACAGTCAACAAACAAATCTTGCAAAGCTCATTAAAAATGCATGGGACTATTTCAGGTGTTAGGCTAAGCATTTTCATAGCCTATGTTTACACTTATTTAACAAGGGCTTGGCGGAGACCTGCATTCACTAGCTACGCAAAAAGGGACAATGAAAAAGAGCCTCACTTTTTAAACAACAGCCTGCTATTTAACCTTAATGTCCTCGTGTGTTCTCCTTTCGTCTTTCCTACAGTACTCACATGATGTGCTGGTGTGACAGAAAGTGTGTTCAGTTTTGCTGTATATTCAGTCCTGTTTCCGCTGACTATATCTCTTCCTCTTGGTCACTTTCGCTTTCTGTCCTGTCCTGTCTTTTTCCCTCTCACTTTTAGTCTCACTTTCACAAACATGTCATCATTGAGGGGTTCAAAGGGTAAGTGCTGATTACGGCGCAGGCTGAGAAGCAGCTCTAGGCAGGTGGGCTGGAATACACGCATACACAGATACAAACACACACACACACACACACAGATGCATACCTACACACACACACACACACACACACACACTCACAAGAATGTTGTCAGCTCTCAGAAAAAAAGTAAACACCAGCCTTCAGAAACCTAGTGCAGCCTGTGTACACACACACGCACACACGCATGATATCAGCCCTCAGAAAGAAGGCAAACACAAGGCTTTAGAAATTGAATGCAGCATGTGCACTGCACACACACACACACACACATACCACACTCATACTTGATCGTGAGCTCAGAGAAGAAAAGAAGCCGGCACTGTGCGTGCCAGTTTTTAAATGCCTCGCGTTGAAAAGAATGAAACCACTGAGCAAAGGTGTGAATGAGTCACTGCCGGCGAAACGAGCAGAGGTGCAAGGCTTTTTCAGCCGCTGCTTCACCACAGCTCTTAAAGGGGGGATGAGATGCTGCTTAGGCGAGCGCCTGTGAGTGTGCGTGTGCGTGTGTACGCCTTATCTGGGGACTTGAAAGTCGTGGGTTTTGATGTAAAATATCGAAATGAATCCCATCTCGACTCGTCAGATCTTCCAACTGCCAGCCTAAAATAAAACAGAAACTGACAGCAAATACAAGCTCGCTATTTCTCTGTAAGTGAGATCGCTTTGATATGTCTGTGGATGCGTGGGAGATATTTCTGCAGTATCACAGAAAGATATTTTCCCTGACTACTTTTAGTTGAGCTTCAGAGAATGCCGACTGCCAACATCACAGTGTGCAAATACAGCTATATTTAAAAAGTCTAAGACCGAATTAAACAGGTGTTATAAATAGAGGCATATCCTAAAAGCTAAATATAAACCCTGAACACTAACCCCCATCTTATTAGACACCCACTTGACAATGTATCCAGGCTTTGATAGATCTCCAAGCCCTTTAGTGTAATTAATGAAGTAGAAAAGACAAAAGACCTAACGGTCAATTCCACATCTGACAAAACGGTCTGTTCCAACTCTTTCCATAATTGATATTAATAAAGACCCCTTTGTCAATGCATGTCACAAAAAATGTGTCTGTTCATTAAATTCAGTTCAAGTGGGAATATTGAGACCATGCTCTAGTTAGAGTGTTTTGCAGATAGGCTCCTGCTAAGCCCAAAGGGGTCTTGTAATCGCGATGCACACTATCTGGACTTTAATATTGATGTACAATATGCTGCTCTTTTGAGAAGAAAGTCGTCTTACTTTCTGTGTAGAACATGCTTCGGGGCAATTAAACTGTTCCTTTTGCAAAAATAAGGACCTAATTGTGCTTGTTTGCCAGGGGAGGAGGATGAAAAAACATTCGCCTTTTGTTTTCGAAAATGAGAGCACTGCAGAACAAGCCAGCGCTGTAAAGCTCAGTGGGAGAAACAAAAAGGGTGGCAATATGAAAACAACAATGCAGTGGACCAGGGACCAGACACATCATCAAAGGCCCCCAGCCCCTATATCTGAGAGTAGCGGTTCACGCCAGAGCTGTGTGATATGACAGAAATGGACCGAGATCCTGGCACTGACGCTAAAGGGAGAGATGATGCATCAGTCAGAGGCAGAGTTGTTGTTCAACCCCCTGTCAAGATTGGCACCGTTTTTTTCCCACTCCATCGTGATGTGGCCATCACTTTCAACTGACGTCCAAACTCGGACAAAGCCTTTTCTTCATGAAGGCTTTAACAGTACAGTGTCCTGTTTTCATCACATGTTGGAGTCTACAAAAAAGAAATGACCATCCCCTGGCCTTTAATTCTGTAAACGTATTACATTATGCAGGAGTGTAGTCATTGTATAAGTTGTGTTACTTTGTCACTGATATAAAAGCAATATCATCACACCTTAGTTCAAAACATGTGTCTGCAGACTGAACACAAAGATTGCTTTCCATTTCCATTATACATGCACTAAGATTTTAGACTACGAAGAGTAAGTAAGACAGTGTGCGCACTGCCAAAATATGGACTAAGAGTCTTCTAACAGTCTTGTCACATTATGCATGCACAGCATATTGCGGAGTACAGTACAAGGACCACCAGCAGGCAATGGGTTTCCTGAACAACTTCATTAAAAGAGGCTGATGCAATAAAGCAAGACCTTCATGGGTTCAGAAAACAGGAGGTGTGTGCAGATAGGTGAGCGTGGGGAGTGGGGGTGGGGGGGTGCTGGTGGTTGGGGACCTGCATCCAATCTTAAAAGTCACGTTTAAGCCTCTTTGGTCTCAGCTCAGTAATGCTGTAATATATGAGGCTCGGCTCAACACACTTATCACCCCTGAGGTGTCCCCTGTCCAGCCGTCTCTAATCAGCCGAGAGACAGCTTGTTGTCCTTGCTTTACATGCCACTGCCCGAGTCTGTCTGCCAGTCCACCACACATGGACATCCTTATTTGAAGAGCCTTAACACGGACAATTTGCGTGATTACACCTGCTACAGTGGTTGAGCTCTGCAGTGGATTTGGGTCCATATCAGCAATGCTAGCTGTCTTTTCCTGAGGATTTGGATGAACAGAGCAGTGCAGAGCAGAGCTGAGGAGATCAGAGAGAGAGGGAGAGAGAGAGAGAGAGAGAGTGGTGTTGATGGAAAGGGAGAGAGAGAGAGAGAAAGAGAGAGAGAGAAAAAGAGGCTTCATGCCGAGGGGGGAAATGCACCACTGTGTGAGTGAGAGTTCCCTGTGCAGTAAGCAGCCTATCACAGAGACTATCAGTCAGGTAATGCTGACACGGGAGAGCCAGTTAAGGATGACCCTCCTTTCACATTGGCCCCCATCTGACTGACACTCATCCCATTAAGTCACTCATAAACAGGCGGCCACACAGGACGCATGATGTTGCCCAGTTTCTGATTGTTTACATCATGCGCTCACCGGTCAGCAGCTGAAGCGAGACCCACAGGCAGCTCAGCCTCCACACACACTGAGAAAATGTTAACTCCACACTGCAAAATGAGACACAAGATAGATGACAGCAATGACACGGCTGCCATGCCATCACTGGATTACTGCAGAGGTAGTTATTAATATGAAGCGTATGTTCCTCACTAGGAAACCCACACTGCTTTCCACCTGAACAACAGAAGTAAGGAGAGCAACGCTGAATGCAAAGATGTGTGGTGTTTGTGGTTTTAGACACTCTAGCTCTAAGCAATTTTTTCGTTTTACACTCACTCTTGAAACACACTTATGTAGAAGCACTCACACACTCTCTCTCTCTCTCTCTCTCTCTCTCACACACACACACACACACACACACACACACACACGCACACATGCGTTCAGGGGTGCACACACTTGCATGCACTCGCACAAACCAAGCAAACAAATCTTTTCCCCTCACACCTGAATTGGTGGGTTGAACAACATAGTCTTGTTGTGGCTCCACATGTTGTGCAACAATTATGGTTAAACTATATGGCTTAAAATGATCGAAAACACAAGCATGTTTTTCATAGAAACAGGAGGCATTGTTGTCGGAGACATATTTTTTCCTGTAAATAACTATTTGAACGGTAACTTAAAACAATGAAAGGTTCGTTTGTACCAAGAGGTTACACATGGTATATGCACAGCAATAAAATTAAAAAATAAATACACACACAAAGAAAAATGCACAAAATTATAGCCTTTGATTAGGTTTAGCCATTTGTGTCCGATGAGCAATGTAGCCTACATTATGCCAAAGCACCAGTTATTACAGAGACCACCGGTGACATTACGTCGCCTACTATCACAGCCCGCATAATTTACAATGGATATACATTGAAGGGAAACGGACAAAGCCGCGTTACATGCTGTTTCGTTGTGCATTAATGCATGATACCTTGTGCGTCGTTTTATTACATACCTTCATAATTCCAGCCTCCTCTCGACGTGCTGCCTTATGGCTATATCCTTTTAAAATACTCTATCGATATTGATTGGTTATCGGCGTCGCTGGTGACTGCAGAAAGGGCTTATTATAACTAGCTACAAACAAAGGTTAATAAATCCATTGGTCTGCGTTGATAAGAGAGAAGAGAGGGAAGCCACGACAGCAATACAACTGATGACAGTCCAGCGCGGTAGCCATGCTTTTGGGCTGTTAAGCTAATGGAACACAGGGCAAAATTGCATTGCATTCAGCACAGTCCTATCTTCCTAGGGAAAGCAATAAGGAAACGGTGATAAGAGCAGAAAGGAGGGGGCATGGATGGGAGGGAACATAGTGTAAAAAAGAAAAGCAGAGGACCGCCTATAGTGTGAATGGATTGGCTCGCTGGTGTAAGTGGGAATGTGTGAACGTTGTATGACTCCTCACCTAAATACCTCAATCATAAGGCACACAGGTTGAAATATTAATAATGAATAAGATGCTGAGTCTTCTTATTGTAATCAGAGGCTGGAATAATACTACTTAAAATGAAGGCCATGGATAAAACAACCGTGTAGGTCGCATACTTTTGTGATTAAGGGTCAAATAAATTACAGTGTTGTAGCTTCGTTTGTTTTTGTCAGTATGTGCATTAACATTCTTTACCCTAAAATCCGTGCACACGGTGGGCTGAGTGCACAGTAGCATCTGGCTATCACAACACCGCGGCTGAGCAGTCTAATCTGATATTAGTTTAGTCCTACACTGATTTTATTGTACGAACACAAACGTATAAAACGCGTCCAGTGAGACTGGGTCTTGTATTTCACTGCAGCAACACTCTAATGCCCTAATGGTCTCAATTTAGCTGAGCTCAGCAAAGGCACACACTGTTTACGGCTCACTATGACGTTCTGCAAAGAGACTCCGTGGTTTAAAGAAACGCAACTCCTTCCGCACTTCCGCTGCAAAGAGCCGGCTATCACCATGGTCTATGACATAAAATGTTTGCCATTTGTGGAAACTCCTGAATTGACTGAGTCATTTCATATGTTGTAAGTATTGCCGTGGTTATCTGCACCTTTGAAGCCATTGCGATGTCACCTCCTTTGCTGTACCGCTTTAACGGGAAATGAATGTCTTGAACGTGAGCAGAAATTACTTTACCGGCGTAACCCGTGCCATCACGTCGTCAAGGAAACAGAGGCGTATCCTAGATACAAGCTGGTCCTACATAGTAGGCTACTGATGCAGCACTGAGCAGTCTGCATTATGTTGGCTTTTATGGAAATTTTTTGTTTTCTTTTTCGCAGTTTACGCTCTTTCTTGTTTTGAAATGCATGCCACACATATTGAGATATTTGTGAGCAACTACCTCTTACCAAATCACTTTGAGAGATCCTTTCACCAGACTAAAAGGTCTATAGACCTGCGGGCAAAGTTCACTTAATTATGAAATATCTGAAATGTCAGAAAGGATATGGATGGGTAATGACTGTATGTTAGTCAGTCTCAAGACAGTGCAGCAAAGAATTGGGCTCTTGAAGAGCAGAGTTTGTGAGACAGTCATTAAAATGGGGGTACTTAATGACTTACAAAAAACCCTGAGCTTGAGTCACACCACACACAGTCTTTAGCTTTCTGCACCGGAAGGGATGTGGCATGTAAAAAAGGAATCCAGGTTGCATTTGAGAGGTTATTTAGAAAGCTTTTATTTCCTTGTGGGATGTATTCTGTTTTTTTTTTTTTTATTATTTGTTTTTTGTTTTTTTAATTGTATTAGTGTAAAGTTATGTTATGTTACAATTAAGTCAACATCATAGTGGATCTGATGGACCTTGACAGGAAATGCTACTCTAGACAAAGAAAAGTTAAAACAATGCTGTTCTGAAAAATGCATCTTTCTGTCTGACCATCTGCTGTGCAGTTGTGCTTGTTCCATCATGGCTGTATTTGACAGGAATGTCAGATGCACAGGTTTCATACTTTCACCACACCTGCATGTATTAGAGTTCTTGAAGCGTGTGCTGTGGTCAAAATTGAAAATCTCTCATCTGAAAGACATGACAGATTACCACATCATATCTAAAACATAGTAAGATTAAAAAGAGACAATCACCCAGCAGGAATATAATAGCAACGCAACAAATACTAATCCTTCTTTACCTTCTGAATAACGTTGCCCTCCCCGACATTCTCCTGCCCCCTACCACAATGGTAGTTGCTGAGGCACTGCTGAGGGAAAAAAATACAGGTTGATGCAACATGTAGTATGAGGTCAAGAGAGGATTTACTGTACCTACCTCAATGATCACAGTGTGAAGATTAGAAATCATGATTCTATAATGCTAGACTTCCATCTATATTAAAAGCAACAAAATGTTAAAGTAACAAAATTTTTAAAAATTCTTA